>JARQOC010000980.1:0-54009 GCA_033576535.1 Allobates femoralis | reverse complement strand
CCCCAAGAGAAGCCCTCTGGGCCGAAACACCGAACACCCCCAAAGGTGCACCAATGAGCGGACGTTTTAAACAGGGATTGTCCCGGGACAGTTCCAAAAAGTGGCTCAAGGGGAAACCAACAAATTTGACCAAAGGGTCCAAACCCAAAGGGAAAAACCATTTTTGATACTGGAGGGGGGGGGAGAAAGGGGGTCCGGGGAAACCAGGGAAAGAAGCCCAGTGGGGGAAAACTGGAGCTGCTGGAGAAACCCCAAAAATTGGCCCAGGTGGTCAGGGGGATCCCATAAAGATCTGGGGGTGATGACAGGCAGACAGGAGACCAGCCTAAAAAGCAAGAGAAGGGGAGGTTAGAAATCTGACAAAAATAGAATTACGCTGGCGTTTATCAGGGACCTGAAATGACTTTTAAAGCAAAGAACAGAGTTCCCCCCGGCACCTCCAAAGGGAAGTGAGGTTTTTAAAATACTTGCATGGGCCCTCAGTAAATTGGCTGGGGGGTGTTTTAAAAGGGAAATGGTGCAATGGCCCTTTAAATGAGCGACGCGGGACGAAACCCTAAGGGTGCTCCCCTGAAACCCCGGAAGTGAGAGGGGGCGGAGGAGATGCTTTTGGAAAAAAGCAGGAGGGGGGGTTAGCGATCGGGAGCGTGGACTGAAAAAGTATGTGTGTGGAGGGAAAAAGGGGCGCTTGCCCGGGCAGACGAGGGCCCGGTCTCCCTGTACCCCAGAGATGGGGCCCCCTGGCCCGGGACATTTCAATACCAAAAATTTTAAAACAAAATAATTGAATGCTCTGCTCATTAAAAGCTTACAATTACAAAGAGGGTTTGGGGGACACAAGTTTACAAAGATGGTGCAGCCCAAAGTGAGGAAAAAGGGGAGTAGATAAAAGGGTGCATAAGTGGCCACCAACCATTATTTGTAATACATTTCAGACTGGTGGGGCGGATAGGCTGTGTCTAAATGACTTTGACTAGAAATGATGATAGGCTGCCTAAAAAGATGTGTTTTAAGGGAGAGCCTGAAACTATGTAAGTTGTTGATTGATCTAATTTCTTGGGGGTAGAACATTCCAGAGAATTGGTGCAGCTCGGGAGATGTCTTGGAGTCAGGAATGGGAGGTTCGGATTAATGCAGAAGTGAGTCTAAAGTCACTTCCTGAGTGTAGAGAGCGGGTGGGGTGATAGACAGAGATGAGGGAGGAGAGGTAGGCACCTTTAACGTGGAGCGGGATCCACGGGTCAGAAGTGGAAGTTGGGAGTTGCAGGACAGTCTCGTTTACACAGCGACGTAGCTGCAGCTGGCCTCGTCACTTGTTCTTCTCATGCTGCAGTCGGCGGCTCCTCAGGTGTAGATAATAAATGACACCACACAGTCTTTACGCTCTGTACTGGTTTACTGGCAGTTCTTCAAAACACAGTCTTTTCGAGTCTGCCTTGCCTGGGTAGTCGCTGGGAATTAGGATGCCACGCCTGGGTCCCTCGGTGGAATGCCTGCTGTTCCTGTCTCGTCCCTTCCTGCGCTCTCTCGTGTCTCCTTCAGCGCCTCCACGCGCAGAGCCTGAAGCCAACTCCCACGGATCCTCTCTTTCGGAGCAACTCCTCTCCGAGTCCTCGGGACCCTATACGGTACCTTTTTCTGGGTGCACCGCGTGTCGACCGCGCTCTGGCCTCCTGCTTGGTGGCTCGGGGATGAACACACGTACCGGTCTCGGAGTCGGTCCTCCGTTCCGTGACTGAACCCCTCCGGTCGGTAATTGCATACCTCCCAACTTTTGAAGAACAGAAAGAGGGACAGTCGATGCGGCGCACGTAGTGCGCAAATTTTTAGCCCCACCCCTTGCCCCGCCCCTGACCACACCCATTTACAAGTGACGGACATTCAGATGCCCTTATTACTATTAATCTTCTGATTATTGCATTTTTGCTGCATTTTTTTGCCTTTTCCAATTCATTTGATGCATTTTAGTGCCATTTAGTACTGACAGCACAGACTATGGGCTGCCCCATCATACAACACAGCAGGACGGCTGAGACTAGTGCCTGCCCTGCAGCATTGTGCAGTTTATAGCCAGGGATGTGCAGTCAGTAATCAAACCTCTGACTCCGAATCCTCAGTTTCCCTGAATCCAACCCCACCAAAATGGAAACCGTCTCAGACTCCATCTCCACAGTCATGGTGTGCAGCCGGTAAGCCAAACCTCCGACTCCACCAAAATGGACACCGACTCTGAGTCCACAGTACTGTGTATAGCGCCCCCTGATGGCAGTCTGCCGTCCACAACAGATTACAATACTAGCTCTGGGGATGCAGTAGGGAGATGGGAAAAAGTTCCACAAGGTGAACTATCACTGCAGCCTCCACCAGTCGGGCCTTTATGGCAGAGTGGCCCAACAGAAACCTCTCAAATGAAGAATTTAATTTGAGTGATCCGTTTTATGCAGTGTACTGCAAATAATGGATCAAAAAATGCAGAGTCTGAATGTAGCCTATATATCTCCATCCTGGTATATATGGTCCCCATCCTGGTATATATGGTGTCCCTGAGGGTCCATTCGCCACAGAGGTACTGCACCTTAGCCAGAGGTGTGGTACCTCCCCCCCACCCCTGGTAAGGAGAGGGCACTACCCGGTACCCACACATCCGCATCCAACACCAGCCCACTCTAGGCCAGGGGTGCTGAGGCAGAAGAAACCCCATGATGGGCAGACCCCATCTCTGGCTGGAGAAGGGGATTAGTAGGTGGAACAGTTAGAATGTAGTGGAGCACTAGGAGGTAGGCAGTGACAGTTGAGAGTGGGAGGAGTTAATCCAGACAGAAACAGGAAGTGCGCAGTCAGTGAGTCGGACCCGGGGACTGGAGTTGTGAGTAGCTTGTCCTGGGAAGAGGATGGAGAGAAAGTTGGACCCGGGGACTGGAGCCAGACGAGCTCGTCCCAGGTCAGAGAGGACGTAGAGTATCTCCAGAGACTGAGAGGGAGCTCTGAGGGGAGGGGGAGCACCTCTGGGTCGCCACAGAGCCCTGTGTGGAGGAACCCCGTTCCAGTGATTGCCTGGAGGGACTTGCTGGAGGAGCTAGGCCACAGAGGGGACCGGCCCCAGACTAGTGGAAGACTTTAAGATTCAGCTAGCAACCCAGAGGCTGTGGTATCTTAATGTGCAGCAGCCAAATCCGCACACAATCGCTGAAAAGGCAGCCGCATAGGCTCAAGGGGACAAGAGAGACGTTGCCCGACAGGACCCAAGCTGCTGGCTCTGGACAGTGTGTGTGAAAGGCAGGAGGGCGAGAGCCAGCGCAGTGAGATGACCCGGAAAGGTACACACAAAGGTGGTACCAAACAAGTGCCACCAATCTGCCTGGGAATGGCTGGATCCCTGACTCGGAGTACACAGCACCCGGCGGGTCGGCGTACTTCAGAAACTGAGTAAACTGTGAAGACTGCACCCTGCTGTGTCCCCTGATTTATTTACTGCACGACCTGCCCTGGGTTACACCTGTGTCCTCCATCAATAGACTATAACTGCCCTGGGGTCCTGCTCTACCCGTGGAGAGCTGTAACATCCCTGCTGCATCACCCCAGTAGATCTGAACCGCAGCGTCGGCCATCCAATTGCTGAATACCACAGGTGGCGTCACAAATTTAATCCCATATAAATAACCCCCATTTTTATGACACCGCCAGGCTCACGGAGCCAGGTCACGCCACCATGACATTCCCCAAAGAGAACTGAACTGTTCGGCCCGGCCCTGGTGGGCGCGTCAGTATACATGTCCCTATTTTTCTCTAATTTAAGACAGTATTCTACTCAACGTTCTTCAGCTCCCACATCACCCAGTGTCCTCTGTAACAACGCACAGCTGGTAGCTGACATTGGAGTGTGCGCCTTGATGCAAGAAGTGACTGTCATGTGCTGCCCTATCACGGTACCGCAGACGTCAGCTGTCAGCCACAGTTTGGCCGTCAGCGTGTATCACAGTGCAGGAACCTAACGGGTCTCTGTACATCAATGCTCTTCAGCTTGATGCATGTCCTCGGATGCACATCCAGCTGCAGTACGTGCTGGGGTCGCCCGGGCCCCTGTATCGCCAGGCCTGGTCGTGACCTCGATCCTTACAATTATGTAGATACTGAACAGAAATTGTTTATTCTTTTATTAGTGTTGTGAAAAAAATTCAGAAATTTGTAATTAAAAATACATTTTTGCTTGTGTCATTTTCCAAGATGTGTAACGTTCTTAATCTTTATGATCGGGGCTGTGAGGGGAGGTTTGTTGTGCCCTGTGCTGACATTACTGATACCATGTGGCTGTAGATCATATACTGATTGGCTTGTTATATGCCATTCATCGCAAGGTGGAGGAGGCAAAAAAATATATAGGATTCTGGCGATTTAATTGTTGTTTTTTGTTACGCTGTTTACCAATCACATTCATTTATTTTGGATTTTGAGAGGACTTTTATGAATGCAGTGATACCAAATATGGGGGGGATTATTTATGTTTTGCTTTTTATGGGAAATAGGGGTTGGTTATAAATTTTTGTTGTTTTTTCCCATATGTTTAAAAACACTTTTTTTTTTCTCTGTACTGTAAGGGTACCGTTACACCTAGCCATATCGCCGGCGATCCCATAGGCGACGCACGTTTTTGCGTGTCGCCCGAGGTCGCCGACGCCCATTTACACGGAGCGACACCTTAGGCGACGCTCAGGCGACGACCTGACCGGAAATTGCCTGAGCGTCGCCCAAGCCCCACAGGCGATTAAGTCGCTGGCGGCCGCATCCGCGTCACACAGAGCAACCACATTAGCTATGTGGGCGTAATTTTGAGCCGCATCTCGGAGATAGGCGTGAACATTATGTTGTATGACGCCTTGAAGATATGTGATTGGCCTGGGTGTCTGATGCAGAATTGACATGTACTGAGACAATTGTGTTGGTGTTAGGCGGCCGTCACACGGAAAGATATCTTGCCCGATATCGTTTAAGCGATCTCCTTTTTGATCGCTTAAGCGATATCGGGCAAGATATCGTTGCATGTAATCAAGCGATTTACGATGGTAAATCGCTTGATCGTGACATCGCTGATCTGAGGTTCGGTTCTCAGATCTAGCGATGAACGATGCAACGATCTGCATCATCGTGGTGTATGACACCACGATGAACGATCTCCCAGCGACCGCACCTATGCTGGGAGATGGTAACTATAGTACACGTCGGGTAACTAAGCGACGCGCGGCGCCTAGTTACCCGATGTGTACCATAGTAACGAGCGAGATCGCTGCTCCACATCGCTGGTGAGTCTGTCTGTGTGACATCTCACCAGCGATGTGAGCAATATTGTAAGCGATCGCGCGTGCACGTGATCGCTAACAATATCGCTAGAGATATCTCACCGTGTGACGGCCGCCTTAAAGAGACATTTGGCAATGGCACATCTCTGCACTTTGTAGCACACAGTGGGGCATCAATGCGCTGCTTTTTAATAGTATGTACGCTCCTGGGTATGGCCCCTTTGACATCTGCGTTTTATGCTGATGGCGGCAGTTGCAGTTAAAAAAACCGCAACTGCCGTGATTACCGCAAGTGTGACCGCACTTGCGGTTCACTTGCGGCAAGCACCATACAATGTCTATGGGGCTTGCGGCAGGTGCGGCAAGTGCGCCAAGTGCGGTTTCGGCACTTGCGGCATACTGCGGTTTTTTCCCAGCCGCACCTGCCGCAAGCCCCATAGACATTGTATGGTGCTTGCCGCAAATGAACCGCAAGTGCGGTCACACTTGCGGTAATCGCGGCAGTTGCGGTTTTTTTAACTGCAACTGCCGCCATCAGCATAAAACGCAGATGTCAAAGGGGCCTAATACACCTTTCAGCTTTCAGCACCATGGAAAGGAAGACTACATTAATGTGGGACGCACACATCATCAAATAGGACGCCGATGAACAAGACTACCAATCGTAACGCTGGAGCTGCCACCAATCCACGCGACCGCCAGAGATAGTAACTACGCCCTGAAACGCCTACTGAATAGTTTTGGTGATGTGTGCTGTCGCCTTTCACATCGCTCATGAGATGTTACACAGGGCGATCAGCGCACATCACCCAGGAATGGTCGCCTGGTTTCACATCAGAGCACTCAGACGTGTCGCCATCGCCCATTTACATTAGGCGACGCATTGGCGATGTCGCCGGCGACAGGCCACGCCTTAGGGTACCTTTACACACGGCTACATTTGTAGCTTGTCACCAGGTAACTTACTGGTTGCAGTGAAATAATGGATACATGATTCCATTTGTACACAGCAACAAGATAGAACCATGTATCCATGATTTCACTGCAACCAGTAAGTTACCTGGTGACAAGCTACAAATGTAGCCGTGTGTAAAGGGGCCCTTAGCGTCGCCTGTGGAATCGCCGGCGATATCTCCAAGTGTGACGGCACCTTAATAGTCTCCTTAGGGGAGCTGAAGCTGTATCTTATCGCTTCTCCAGAATGCAGCAGTGCTACAGCCGCTATGGAGAGTGAAAATCATGTTCTTCTATGAACACCACATAAACGCTGGCCCTCACACAAGAACCGTCACGATAGGTATGGAGGTCTTCAGCAGACCCCTGGCTGTCATGGGAACCCATCACATCCTCAGACCTCACACAATACCGTCGCAGCCGACATCTCCTGCCGGGACCGACGTGGCCGATGTCTCCTGCCGGGACCTACATCTCCTGCCGGGACCGACGCGGCCGACATCTCCTGCCGGGTCCGCCATCTCCTGCCGGGACCGCCATCTCCTGCCGGGACCGACGCGGCCGACATCTCCTGCCGGGGCCGACGCGGCCGATGTCTCCTGCCGGGGCCGACGTCTCCTGCCAGGACCGACATCTCCTGCGTTCACTAGTCTGTGGCCCCTGCGCAGCTCCTGCTCCCTCTTGTGCAGGTGCGAGGGATGAACAGACTGTGGAGGACAGAGGAGATGTCAGTCATATCAATCAAGGCAGGAGAGATGGTAAATCAGGATCACAGTGAGCGACTGTCAGACATATAACTCTTGTACCCGGCTCAGCCTCTTTCTCTATTTTCTTTAACACGTAGCGTATTTACCACTTTTTTTTGCAGTGGCGCTTTTTTGCACAAAAAAACACAACTGCATTCACACAGTGCGCTTTTCCCAGCGCGCTTTTCCTGAGCCCATTTTATAATGCGAACCATGGGAAAAGTGCGCTGAAAAAAGTGCAAAGAATTGACATGGTCGTTCTTTTTGCATGTGTGCTTTGCAGTGAAAGTGTGCGCTCATCAAAGAGCAAAAATATGCAACGTGTGAAAGCCATAGCTTTTGCTGGATTGCTTATCCAGTGTTGCGTTTCACTGCTTTTACAGCAGCACAAAATAGCAGTGCGTAGATGCAGTAAATACGCCACGGGTGAAGCCTTACTCCTACTCTCTGTTATCAGCTTCTCATTTCCTGCCATATTGGTCACTGGTTTTAGTTCTTCATCCAGTGTCTCGTTCTCCAGGGTCATATCTAGGGGAAACTGGTGGGGCATTTGCCCCGACGCAGCAGGCAGGGGGGCGCCGCTGGACCTCCTGCTGCAGTGGCCAAGGACGGGTCTCCCCGCCAGCCGCCTGTGACGCCCCCCTGCATTGTTCTCCACCAGCAGACAGAGCTGCACACTACATCCACGGCTGCTCTGTACTGACAGGACCTGTGAAGATGTCACATGGAGGGGAGGAGTCAGGGGTCACATTATCAGCTCCTCAGTGTATGCAGGACTCTGCTGTGCTGGTTGTTATGGTGCAGGATAAGGTGAAGGTTATGTCAGGAGGGCTTTACAGTGTGGATGTAGCAGAGCCGATATTGTACTAAATGTACAGAGCTAAGCTGTGGGCGTAAGGAGTGGAGCTGTGTCTCCACGAGGTTTATGGAGCGGAGCCGCGTGTGTACGTGCCTGCATCAGTGCACGGTGAGGAGCTGCACCTGTATGAGGTGTACAGAGCGGAGCCGTGCCTGTATGAGGTTTACGGAGCGTAGCTGTGTCTGTATATCGTGTACGGAGCGGAGCTGCGCCTGCATCAGGTGCACGTAGCGGAGCCGCACCTGTATGAGGTGTACGGAGCGGAGCCGTGCCTGAATGAGGTGTACGGAGCGGAGCCGCACCTGCATGAGGTGTACGGAGCAGAGCTGTGCATTTATGAGGTGTACGGAGAAGAGCTGTGTCTGTATATGGTGTACGGAGCGGAGCCATGCCTTTATGAGGTGTACGGAGCGGAGCCGTGCAATTATGAGGTGTACGGAGCGGAGCCGTGCATGAGGTGTACGGAGCGGAGCTGTGCCTGTATGAGGTGTACGGAGCAGAGCCGTGCATTTATGAGGTGTACGGAGCAGAGCTGTGCATTTATGAGGTGTACGGAGCGGAGCTGTGCATTTATGAGGTGTACGGAGCAGAGCTGTGCATTTATGAGGTGTACGGAGCAGAGCCGTGCATTTATGAGGTGTACAGAGCAGAGCCATGCCTTTATGAGGTGTACGGAGCAGAGCCGTGCATTTATGAGGTGTACAGAGCAGAGCCGTGCATTTATGAGGTGTACGGAGCAGAGCCGTGCATTTATGAGGTGTACGGAGCAGAGCCGTGCATTTATGAGGTGTACGGAGCAGAGCCGTGCATTTATGAGGTGTACAGAGCAGAGCCGTGCATTTATGAGGTGTACGGAGCGGAGCCGTGCATTTATGAGGTGTACGGAGCAGAGCCGTGCATTTATGAGGTGTACGGAGCAGAGCCGTGCATTTATGAGGTGTACAGAGCAGAGCCGTGCCTTTATGAGGTGTACGGAGCAGAGCCGTGCATTTATGAGGTGTACAGAGCAGAGCCGTGCATTTATGAGGTGTACGGAGCAGAGCCGTGCATTTATGAGGTGTACAGAGCAGAGCCGTGCCTTTATGAGGTGTACGGAGCAGAGCCGTGCATTTATGAGGTGTACAGAGCAGAGCCGTGCATTTATGAGGTGTACGGAGCGGAGCCGTGCATTTATGAGGTGTACGGAGCAGAGCCGTGCATTTATGAGGTGTACGGAGCAGAGCCGTGCATTTATGAGGTGTACGGAGCAGAGCCGTGCATTTATGAGGTGTACGGAGCGGAGCCGTGCATTTATGAGGTACGGAGCGGAGCCGTGCATTTATGAGGTGTACGGAGCAGAGCCGTGCATTTATGAGGTGTACAGAGCGGAGCCGGCCTGTATGAGGTGTACGGAGCGGAGCCGTGCATTTATGAGGTGTACAGAGCGGAGCCGTGCATTTATGAGGTGTACGGAGCGGAGCTGTGCCTGTATGAGGTGTACGGAGCGGAGCCGTGCATTTATGAGGTGTACAGAGCAGAGCCGTGCATTTATGAGGTGTACGGAGCGGAGCCGTGCATTTATGAGGTGTACGGAGCAGAGCCGTGCATTTATGAGGTGTACGGAGCAGAGCCGTGCATTTATGAGGTGTACGGAGCAGAGCCGTGCATTTATGAGGTGTACGGAGCAGAGCCGTGCATTTATGAGGTGTACAGAGCAGAGCCGTGCATTTATGAGGTGTACAGAGCAGAGCCGTGCCTTTATGAGGTGTACGGAGCAGAGCCGTGCATTTATGAGGTGTACAGAGCAGAGCCGTGCATTTATGAGGTGTACGGAGCAGAGCCGTGCATTTATGAGGTGTACAGAGCAGAGCCGTGCCTTTATGAGGTGTACGGAGCAGAGCCGTGCATTTATGAGGTGTACAGAGCAGAGCCGTGCATTTATGAGGTGTACGGAGCGGAGCCGTGCATTTATGAGGTGTACGGAGCAGAGCCGTGCATTTATGAGGTGTACGGAGCAGAGCCGTGCATTTATGAGGTGTACGGAGCGGAGCCGTGCATTTATGAGGTGTACGGAGCAGAGCCGTGCATTTATGAGGTGTACGGAGCAGAGCCGTGCATTTATGAGGTGTACGGAGCAGAGCCGTGCATTTATGAGGTGTACAGAGCGGAGCCGTGCCTGTATGAGGTGTACGGAGCAGAGCCGTGCATTTATGAGGTGTACAGAGCAGAGCCATGCCTTTATGAGGTGTACGGAGCAGAGCCGTGCATTTATGAGGTGTACAGAGCAGAGCCGTGCATTTATGAGGTGTACGGAGCAGAGCCGTGCATTTATGAGGTGTACGGAGCAGAGCCGTGCATTTATGAGGTGTACGGAGCAGAGCCGTGCATTTATGAGGTGTACGGAGCAGAGCCGTGCATTTATGAGGTGTACGGAGCCTGTCACCACACTCCTCTGTGTTCTCTGTTATCATCACCCCTTGTGTTATCCTCAGCCTGTGCTCCCATGTCTTTGATACCTGTGGCTGTGCTCCTGTCAGTTCCTCCCAGTCACAGGCAGTCAGTGATCCAGGCTCCAGTGTGGAGGCAGAGCCCTCTGTGTCCCGGCTGCTGCTGTGCTGATGCTTCCTCCATTGCTGGGGAACTTCACAGAGGCCGCGCTGAGCCGGGATTGGATGACTGAGTTCTGTCCCCTCTACACATGACTCACCGTGGCCGGCGGACTCCGGTTGATACAGGCGATTCTTCTCCTTCCTTGTCACGGGTGGACCGCGCCTGCCGGTAGTGGGGCCCGGTGTAGTGCAGATCAAAAGTGAAGACGTCTTACGGGAACAGATTAAAGGGGATTTAATTTGTTTTCTTCGTGACGCCACCTATGAGTAGTTCGGTAAGGGCTACCGACGCTGCGGAACCCCCGGGGGATGGACAGCAGCAAGATGTTACGCTCCCCACAGGCTGAGCGGTGATCCCCGGAGGCTGGAGCTGCTCAAGATGTTGTGAGGCAGCTGCGGTTACCTTTAGTTAATGACGGACAGTTCATAAGGAGACACGGACACAGATAGTCTCTGCAACGGGTCTTTACTGTAACCAGCAGGCAGTACATGGCTTACAGTGGTTGAGTAGAAGACCGGGTGGACTTAGCAGTGATAGTGCTCCTCAGAGATCCGCAGTGTTCCTCCATTCTACCTGTCTTGTTCTAACCAGTGTCGCCCAGGAATACCAGGTCGGGTACGGGGGGGCTGCTTCGATGCCCTATCCATGATGTACGTTCTGGATGCTTTGGGAGCCTTGGGTCCCTCAGTGGGTACACCGCTGGTTAGACGACTGGAAACTGGCTGGTGGTGGGGTGCTCCTGTAAAGCTGATCCTCCACGGGGCTGGTTCGCGTGGCAGAGGTGAACTGCTGCCAGCTTCGGTACCAGTGAACCGGCTGTGAGTTGTGGGCACGGGAGTCTTTTGGGAACCCGTGTAGAAATGCCCAATCCCGGTAGTTAAGGCCTCAGGTGCTGACACCCGACCGGTGACGGCCCAGGGGCCCGCACGAGGTGCGGAGCCCCCGCTCCTCTCCAAGCGCTAGTCTGCTCTCTTCAGGTTCTAGATTCTTGACTTCACTTCTCTAGACTACTGTGTGTTCTACTTCACTACCCTAACACTCCACCCACCAGGACCTAGGATTGGTCCTCTGTTCTAGGTGTTGTATGTTGGGTTGGATCTCAGAGTTAACTATTGCACTGCTTTGTCAGAGAATATTGCGGCTGCAATACTCCCTTGTGACGCACTCGTTGCGGGGCGCCACACACACAGGGCAGGAGAGAGGTCACACGACTCACTCTCTGCACTGTGATTGGGTGCTCAGTCCTCCCAATGTGCTGCTGTGAGGGGGCGTGACCGGCAGCCGGAGGGGGCGTGGCCGTCAGCTAAAGGGGCCGTGCAGCAATCAGTGAAGTGCCAGACACCGGGACACTTCTAGTCCCGCACGGGACAGTGGGAAGCCCGGACTAAACCGGGACTGTCCCGCCAAATCCGGGACACTTGGGAGGTCTGTAATTGTACTGGGTCAGGATTCGAGTGCACCGCAACACCTGGTGCCCCTAGGGTCCCTTTCTGCCCTGACGGCTCCCCCTCCGTCTCACTCCCACACGGCGGCTCTAACGCCCCTCCCACACGCTTTTCTACCCTGTCGCTCCACCCATGGGACTAGGTCCTCCCTATAGCGGGTTCGCCCACGGTCCCCTAACTAGGGTGTGTGTGGATGTGTGTCATGAGGGTCCTTTATGCAGCCTCCCAATTCCTCAGCCACAGGAATACTACACACTCTTTTATGGGTGCAGTACCGCTCCGTGGCATCCCGACCAGTGGGGCGCCACACACCTTTGCACGCATCCAACCTCATAATGCAGTGGCCATGATTGGCAGCGGCATCTGAGTGTCTGGAGGTAGATGTGACGCGGCCGGTGAAGATTTTGCATTGTAGCCCATATATATTTGCCCGGTTTGCCTCCCCCACAGCTGACACGCATCCGGCAGTTTGTCCATGGATGGCAGCCATTGTCCTGTTGTCATGGGAACTTCTCTTCATGACTGAAAAATCCCTGCAATCCTGACCGAGAGATACGGCAAAGCCCGGACCTGAAGGGGCGAAAACAGCCCAAACCGTCCGTCGTCCTCTAAATTGGGGCCTATAGATGTGAATGGAGGCTTCCATAACCAATTATTGATTTATCTGCCTCCTCAATTTTTACTAATTTCAGAAAGATTTCACTCAGAAGTTTTATCTGTGAGTCTCCCTGGATTATCTGGATCAGAAAAAAACATATAATAAAAGATTTAACTCTTCCCACCAATAACATGGCGCCTAAAATGGCGGCCCCATGCTATGAGACACTTTCAAAATATAACTCCGCCCACTGTGTCAGGTGACAGGTCTAAAGACGTTTCTATAGAAACTAAAGTGAGACTAGCTGGACCTGGGGAGCTTCCGTAACCCGCTCGCACATGCGCGGTGCAGCACACTGAAGCCACGCATGCGTATTGGTACTTACACGCCTCCCCTCCCTCCGGGGTGAGGCCGGGGGAGGAGGCACCGGGTCCGGACACAGAACCACGACAGGCCGGGGACCGAGGCCTAAGAAGAGGCCTTAGAGCTGGGAGAGGCGGTCCACAGAACAGGCAGCAAGATGGTGAGAGTGAGGGGAAAGGGCCGGGCTGGGCGCTGCTCCGCCATGACTCAGGTGTGACAGGAGGGGGCGCAGGTGACAGGTGTGGGCGGCCGTGATGAGGTGGCAGCTGTCTGGGAGGCGATAGTCACCTGTTCTGCCCTATACACCGGCATCAGGAGTCACATGACCATATGACTGATTACCAGGCACCCTATAACTCAGCATGAACCCCCATAATCCATTGAAGATCCTATAAAGTTGTGTAGACCCTATAACTCAGCATGGCACCCATAATACAGTGTAGACCCTATAACTCAGTGTGGACCCTCAACACAGTATAGACCCTATAACTCAGAGCGGACCCCCGTAATACAGTGTAGACCCTATAACTCAGTACGGACCCCCCATAATACAGTGTAGACCCTATAACTCAGTACGGACCCCCCATAATACAGTGTAGACCCTATAACTCAGTGCGGTCCCCCATAATACAGTGTAGACCCTATAACTCAGTACGGACACCGTAATACAGTGTAGACCCTATAACTCAGTGCAGACCCCCATAATACAGTGTAGATCCTATAACTTAGTGCAGACCCCCATAATACAGTGTAGACCCTATAACTCAGTACGGACCCCCCATAATACAGTGTAGACCCTATAACTCAGTGCGGTCCCCCATAATACAGTGTAGACCCTATAACTCAGTACGGACACCGTAATACAGTGTAGACCCTATAACTCAGTGCAGACCCCCATAATACAGTGTAGATCCTATAACTTAGTGCAGACCCCCATAATACAGTGTAGACCCTATAACTCAGTACGGACACCGTAATACAGTGTAGACCCTATAACTCAATGCGGATCCCCATAATACAGTATAGACCCTATAACTCAGTGCAGACCCCCATAATAAAGTGTAGATCCTATAACTCAGTGCAGACCCCCATAATAGTGTAGAACCTATAACTCAGTGCAGACTCCCATAATACAGCAGACCCTATAACTCAGTGCAGACTCCCATAATACAGCAGACCCTATAACTCAGTGCAGAGCCCCATAATACTGTGTAGGCCCTATAACTGTGTGGACCCCCATAATACAGTATAGACCCTATAACTCAGTGCAGACCCCCATAATACAGTGTAGATCCTATAACTCAGTGCAGACCCCCATAATAGTGTAGAACCTATAATACAGTGTGGACCCTCATAACACAGTATAGACCCTGTAATATAGTGTGGACCCTATAACTCAGTGCGGACCCTATAACTCAGTGCGGACCTCCGTAATACAGTGTAGATCCTATAACTCAGTGCAGACCCCCATACTACTGTGTAGACCCTATAACTCAGAGCAGACCCCCGTAATACAGTGTAGACCCTATAACTCAGTACGGACACCGTAATACAGTGTAGACCCTATAACTCAGTGCGGATCCCCATAATACAGTATAGATCCTATAACTCAGTGCAGACCCCCATAATACAGTGTAGACCCCCATAATAGTGTAGACCCTATAACTCAGTGCGGACCCCCATAATACAGTGTAGACCCTATAACTCAGTGCAGACTCCCATAATACAGCAGACCCTATAACTCAGTGCAGACTCCCATAATACAGCAGACCCTATAACTCAGTGCAGAGCCCCATAATACTGTGTAGGCCCTATAACTCAGTGTGGACCCCCATAATACAGTATAGACCCTATAACTCAGTGCAGACCCCCATAATACAGTGTAGATCCTATAACTCAGTGCAGACCCCCATAATAGTGTAGAACCTATAATACAGTGTGGACCCTCATAACACAGTATAGACCCTATAATTCAGAGCGGACCCCTGTAATATAGTGTGGACCCTATAACTCAGTGTGGACCCTATAACTCAGTGCGGACCCCCATAATACAGTGTGGACCCTATAACTCAGTGCGGACCCCCATAATAGTGTGGACCCTATAACTCAGTGCGGACCCCCATAATACAGTGTAGACCCTATAACTCAGTGTGGACCCCCATAATCCAGTGAAGACCCTATAAAGTTCCGTGGACCCCCATAACTCAGCACGGCACCCATAATACAGTGTAGACCCTATAACTCAGAGCGGACCCCCGTAATACAGTGTAGACCCTATAACTCAGTGTAGATCCTATAACTCAGTGCAGACCCCATAATACTGTGTAGACCCTATAACTCAGAGCGGACCCCCGTAATACAGTGTAGACCCTATAACTCAGTGCAGACCCCATAATACTGTGTAGACCCTATAACTCAGTGCGGACCCACATAATACAGTATAGACTCTATAACTCAGAGCGGACCCCCATAATAGTGTAGATCCTATAACTCAGTGCAGACCCCCATAATACAGTGTAGATCCTATAACTCAACATGGACCCCCATAATACTGTGTAGACCCTATAACTCAGCGTGAACCCCCATAATCCAGTGTAGTCCCTATAACTCACCATGGACCCTAAAACTCCATGCAGACCCCATAATACAGTGTAGACCCTATAAAGTCCTGCAGACCCCCATAACTCAGCACAGCACCCAAATTCAGTGTAGACTCTATAACTCAGCGTGGACCATAATACAGTGTAGACCCTATAACTTAGCACTGACCCCCATATACAGTGTAGATCCTATAATTCAGCGTGGACCTTCATAGTAGTGTAGACCCTATAACTCACCATGGACCCCCATAATACAGTGTAGACCCTATAACTCAGCGTGGACCTTCATAGTAGTGTAGACCCTATAACTCACCATGGACCCCCATAATACAGTGTAGACCCTAGAACGCAGCGTGGACCTTCATAATACAGTGTAGACCCTATAACTCACCATGGACCCCCATAATACAGTGTAGACCCTATAACTAGCGTGGACCCCCATCTCCAATAATACAGTGTAGACCCTACAACACAGCGTTGCTCAGAACCATGAAGTGGATGTTGCTGTTCTTGGCCGCGCCTTTTGATGGGAGATAGGAGTATGTATACAGCACAGTATGAATTGACTTTGATGCCATTATTCCTTTGGGTCTCATTGTGTAATACCACTATATATCCACTATATATCCACTATATATCCACCGTAGTATGTCTGTTTCCTCCACACACCTGCAGCAGCAGGGTGAACCGTGCGTCGGGGTGCGGGGGCACAGTACACAGGTCATCACAGCAGCAGTTCCGCTTCTTTCATCTCTATGTTTCTACAGTGCTATTTGGGATTTGCTGTACATGAACCAATAAGGACCACCCGCTGACAAACCCATAAACATCTCGGTGATTGATGTGGTAATATACCATATTTTTCGGATTATAAGACGCACTTTTGCTCCCACCAAAGTTTGGGGGAAAGTGGGGGGGTGCATTTTATAATCAAAATGTACTGTACTGTACTGTGGGGGTAGGGGACCTGGAGCGGTGTCCGGGAGCTGACTGCGGGCTGCAGAGACAGCTGGAGGTGATGTGCTCCCGCTCATTATACTCATTTAATATGCACTGCACCCACCTCTCAGTGCTGAAGTTGCACTGGGGATCGATGGGGGAAGCGGCGCATATTATGCGAGCCTGCACTCACCCCTCCTCCCACCTTGGATATGGCCCCCCCCCCCCTGTCCTGCACTCACCCCTCCTCCCACCTTGGATATGGCCCCTCACCCCCCGTCCTGCACTCACCCCTCCTCCCACCTTGGATATAGCCCCCATCCTCCATTCCCCCGTCACTCGTTATGTCCCCATGCTGGTGGTCACCCAGTGAAACAATGAACAGCCGATTAATTAACCTCAGTGCTCACATCTCACCGCTTTCATCCTTTGTGCTGCTCGGTACCTGGTAGCTGTGACATCATCGCTGTGGGCCCCGATCACATGATCAGAAGATGCCGGGCACAGACACAGGGAGAAAGCGATGAGATGTGATCACCGAGTGCTGGAGATTAAGTAATCAGCTGTTTATTGTTTCACTGGGTGCGCACCAGTATGGGGACATGAGTGACAGGTGTGAGTGAAGGACAGGGGGGGGCCATATTCAAAGTGGGGGAAGGGGCAAGTACAGGACAGGGGGGGCCATATCCAAGGAGGGGGAAGGGGCGAGTGCAGGACAGAGGGGGCCATATTCAAAGTGGGGGAAGGGGCAAGTGCAGAACGGGGGGGCCATAGCCAAGGAGGGAGAAGGGGCGAGTGCAGGACAAGGGGGGTCATATCCAAGGTGGTGGAAGGGGTGAGTGCAGGACAGGGGGTACATATCCAAGGTGGGGAGTGAGGAGTGCAGGATGGGGGGGGGCGAGTGCAGGACGGGGGGGAGACATATCCAAGTTGGGGGAAGGGGGCGAGTGCAGGACAGGGGGAGGGTATATCCAAGGTGGGGAGTGAGGAGTGCAGGATGGGGCTGAGTACCATCACTGGGGGCCATAGCCAGGATGGGGACTGTGTACCTCACTAGGGGCTATGTTCCAGGATGGGGGATGTATATACCAGGATGAGGGACATGTATACTGATTGTAAGACGGAACCCATTTACCATTAAAAGATGTTTTTTCTCTTTTTCCCTCACCAAATTTGGGGGTGCGTCTTATAATCAGGCGCGTCTTATAAAGTGAAAAATATGGCATATGGCCACTCTTCTCAATACCATAAGTTCCATCCATGGTGTCTGTCATGTTCTCTATCCAGAACCCCAGACACTGGTCAGAGAGGGGACGGATCTCCTTAAATGTCCCGTACTTTCACATCTGCGCTATTTTCACATCCGGCAGATCAGGCATGAACTTATGAATTCCAGGTTTTCCTGATCTGCCGTGTTACAAATTTGGGGGAATTCTGCCTTTTTTGCAAAAATCAGATGCGGCCCCCTTGCAGCAAGGTTGCGTTGGGGCTAATGTATTGTTATTGTGATGGTGGCGCTATATAAATAAAGATAATTATTATTATTATTATTATTATTATTAATGGACCTCCGGACATGTGTGTAGACTCACTTTTTCATCATGATCCTGCTCTTCTGGCACCAGAAGAATAACGCAGTCTCCTGCGTTTTTAAGACAAGCCAGGAGAGCCGGATAACCAGTGAAAACGTTCGTGCCGCGCATGTCGGGAGGTCCATTAACAATACATTAGCCCCAGCACAACCTTGCTGCAAGAGTGCCGCATCTGGTTTTTGCAAAAAAGGCAGAATTCCGCCGGATTTGCAAAAACGCAGATGTGAACCTTCCTAAGATGGGCAACAAGTTCTCAGGAGGGTTTAGGTCTGGTGAGGACGGGGCCTAGTCATTATTCTTCATCTATAAGGCCTTTCCTGGCCCCGAGCACTGGAGATTTCGATGCTGCAATTGAATTTTGTCCTGCATAACAATCAGGGTTTTCTGAAGAGATGCAGACTATCTCATCTGTAATAATCCCAGCTCATGCCGTGAATGAAGTGTATGCAGTACTGTGGATCCTCCAACAGGGGGCTATGAATGAAGTGTGTGCAGTGCTGTGGATCCTCCAGCATAGGGCTGTGAATGAAGTGTGTGCAGTACTGTGCATCCTCCAGCAGGAGGCTGTGAATGAAGTGTGTGCAGCACTGTGGATCCTCCAACAGGGGGCTATGAATGAAGTGTGTGCAGTACTGTGGATCCTCCAGCATAGGGCTGTGAATGAAGTGTATGCAGTACTGTGGATCCTCCAACAGGGGCTATGAATGAAGTGTGTGCAGTACTGTGGATCCTCCAGCAGGAGGCTGTGAATGAAGTGTATGCAGTACTGTGGATCCTCCAACAGGGGGCTATGAATGAAGTGTGTGCAGTACTGTGGATCCTCCAGCATAGGGCTGTGAATGAAGTGTGTGCAGTACTGTGGATCCTCCAACAGGGGGCTATTAATGAAGGGTGACCAGAAAAATGCCCACAGGAAAAATGCCCACAGGAAAATTGCCCACATGAAAAATGCCCACACGGAAAATTGCCCACACGGAAAATTGCCCACACGGAAAATTGCCCACACGGAAAATTGCCCACACGGAAAATTGCCCACACGGAAAATTGCCCACACGGAAAATTGCCCACACGGAAAATTGCCCACACGGAAAATTGCCCACACGGAAAATTGCCCACACGGAAAATTGCCCACAGGAAAATTGCCCACACGGAAATTTGCCCACAGGAAAATTGCCCCACACGGAAATTTGCCCACACGGAAACTGATATGTGAAAAATGCCCACAGACATGAATGCCAACAGGAAAACAAGGCTGGAGAATAATATAGAATTTTAGGTTATATGCTCTGCAAGACGAGGAATGGTATGGAGGTGTAAGTGAGATGCTTTGCAGGACTGCAGATGGTATAGAGGTGCAGGTGAGATGCTCTGCAAGACAGGGGATGGTATAGAGGTGTAGGTGAGATGCTCTGCAAGACAGGGGATGGTATAGAGGTGTAGGTGAGATGCTCTGCAAGACGGGATGGTATAGAGGTGCAGGTGAGATGCTCTGCAAGACAGGGGATGGTATAGAGGTGTAGGTGAGATGCTCTGCAAGACAGGGATGGTATAGAGGTGTAGGTGAGATGCTTTGCAGGACCGGATGGTATAGAGGTGCAGATGAGATGCTCTGCAAGATAGGAGATGGTATAGAGGTGTAGGTGAGATGCTCTGCAAGACAGGGATGGTATAGAGGTGTAGGTGAGATGCTTTGCAGGACCGGATGGTATAGAGGTGCAGGTGAGATGCTCTGCAAGACGGGGATGGTATAGAGGTGTAGGTGAGATGCTCTGCAAGACGAGGAATGGTATAGAGGTGTAGGTGAGATGCTCTGCAAGACGAGGAATGGTATAGAGGTGTAAGTGAGATGCTTTGCAGGACTGCGGATGGTATAGAGGTGCAGGTGAGATACTCTGCAAGACAGGGGATGGTATAGAGGTGTAGGTGAGATGCTCTGCAAGACGGGGATGGTATAGAGGTGTAAGTGAGATGCTTTGCAGGACTGCGGATGGTATAGAGGTGCAGGTGAGATACTCTGTAAGACGGGATGGTATAGAGGTGTAGGTGAGATGCTCTGCAAGACGGGGATGGTATAGAGGTGTAGGTGAGATGCTCTGCAAGATGGGGGATGGTAAAGAGGTGTAAGTGAGATGCTCTGCAGGGCAGGAGAATAACAGAATTGTAGGTGAGATGCTTTACAGGGTAGGATAATGAAGAATTATAGTCGAGATACTCTGCAGGGCAGGGGGATAGTATAGAGGTGTAGGTGAGATGCTCTGCAGAACAGGGAACAGTATAGGTGTAGGTGACATGCTCTGCAGGGTAGGATAATAAAGAATTATAGGTGAGATGCTCTGCAGGGCAGGGGATAGTATAGAGGTGAAGGTGAGATGCTCTGCAGAACAGGGAACAGTATACATGTAGGTGACATGCTCTGCAGGGCAGTGGGATAGTATAGAGAGGTATAGGTGAGATGTCATGCAATACAAGGGAATAGTATAGAGGTGTAGGTGAGATGCTCTGCAGGGCAGGGGAATAGTATAGAGGTGTAGGTGAGATGCTCTGCAGGGCAGGGGGATAGTATAGAGGTATAGGTCACATGGATGTCACACTGATGGTAGCTGATAAAAAAATGCATAATTGCATCACACTCGTACCACAGACGGAAAGCACTCGTGCGACTGTCAATCATCAAAATCCCTCTGATAATGCACACCTTAAGGCGGCGTTACACACAGCGATATCGCTAATGATATCTCTGCAATGTCACAGGTTTTGTGACGTTGCAGAGACCTCGCTAGCGAAGTCGCTGCGAGTGACATGCCGCAGCAATCAACGATGAGCTCGCTAACTGCGGAATGGCCGGGACCATTTTCCCATCGTTGGTCTCCCGCTGTCCAGCATACATCGGCATGTGAGACAACGACCAGCGATCCCCATTCTGCGCCCGAGACGTTGAGCGATCCCAGTGAGCGTCAGGGGACGCAGCATCGGTATATGGATCACCCAGTGTGACTGCAGACCAGCGATCACATAGCCATGTTCCAGCGATCACGGCCAGGTCGGATTGCTGGTGGGATCGTTGAAACATCACTATGTGTAAGGGGGCCATTAGTGTGCCTGTACCCTATAGGTGAGATGTTCTGCAGACAGAAGAATGGTATAGAGCTATAGGTGAGATGCTGTGCAGCAAAGAAGAATGTCGGCGGAATTTGCCCACATAGAATTGCCCACTAAGTTGATAATGTATTAGACCTGCAGTCCCATGTCACTCCACAGATAATCCAGTGATACTCCTGTGAGTACAGATAACAGTGATGGCTCCTCTGAATCTGCTGCTGGTTCGGTTCTGCTGTTTTGGGCTGGTGGGAGGGAGGAGTAAGGCAGAATCACTGAGAGATGACAGCAGACTGGATCTATCTATTGCAGATAATGACCGACTGCTACAAACCACAGATCTTCAGCATTTCTGCACTAGGTCACTGTAATTCACAAGATGATCACAGATCATGTGAATCCTCACCGGCACCTCAAATATCAGAGATCTGAAACTGTGATGCTGCAAATGGCAATTTTCCGTGTGGGCAATTTTCCGGTGGGCATTTTTCAGGGAACCTAATGAAGTGTGTGCAGTACTGTGGATCCTCCAACAGGAGGCTATGAATGAAGTGTGTGCAGCACTGTGGATCCTCCAGCAGGAGGCTGTGAATGAAGTGTGTGCAGTACTGTGGATCCTCCAACAGGAGGCTATGAATGAAGTGTGTGCAGCACTGTGGATCCTCCATCAGGGGGCTATGAATGAAGTGTGTGCAGCACTGTGGATCCTCCAGCAGGGGGCTATTAATGAAGTGTGTGCAGTACTGTGGATCCTCCAGCAGGAGGCTATGAATGAAGTGTGTGCAGTACTGTGGATCCTCCATCAGGGGGCTATGAATGAAGTGTGTGCAGCACTGTGGATCCTCCAGCAGGGGCTATTAATGAAGTGTGTGCAGAACTGTGGATCCTCCAGCAGGGGGCTATTAATGAAGTGTGTGCAGTACTGTGGATCCTCCAGCAGGGGCTATTAATGAAGTGTGTGCAGAACTGTGGATCCTCCAGCAGGGGGCTATTAATGAAGTGTGTGCAGCACTGTGGATCCTCCAGCAGGGGGCTATTAATGAAGTGTGTGCAGTACTGTGGATCCTCCAGCAGGGGGCTATTAATGAAGTGTGTGCACTGCAGTACTGTGGATCCTCCAACAGGAGGCTATGAATGAAGTGTGTGCAGCACTGTGGATCCTCCATCAGGGGGCTATGAATGAAGTGTGTGCAGCACTGTGGATCCTCCAGCAGGGTCTATGAATGAAGTGTGTGCAGTACTGTGGATCCTCCAGCAGGGGTCTATGAATGAAGTGTGTGCAGTACTGTGGATCCTCCAGCAGGGGGCTATGAATGAAGTGTGTGCAGTACTGTGGATCCTCCAGCAGGAGGCTGTGAATGAAGTGTGTGCAGTACCGTGGATCCTCCAGCAGGAGGCTGTGAATGAAGTGTGTGCAGCACTGTGGATCCTCCAGCAGGAGGCTATGAATGAAGTGTGTGCAGCACTGTGGATCCTCCAGCAGGAGGCTATGAATGAAGTGTGTGCAGCACTGTGGATCCTCCAGCAGGAGGCTGTGAATGAAGTGTGTGCAGTACTGTGGATCCTCCAACAGGAGGCTGTGAATGAAGTGTGTGCAGCACTGTGGATCCTCCATCAGGGGGCTATGAATGAAGTGTGTGCAGCACTGTGGATCCTCCAGCAGGGGCTATTAATGAAGTGTGTGCAGAACTGTGGATCCTCCAGCAGGGGCTATTAATGAAGTGTGTGCAGTACTGTGGATCCTCCAGCAGGGGGCTATTAATGAAGTGTGTGCAGAACTGTGGATCCTCCAGCAGGGGGCTATTAATGAAGTGTGTGCACTGCAGTACTGTGGATCCTCCAACAGGAGGCTATGAATGAAGTGTGTGCAGCACTGTGGATCCTCCATCAGGGGCTATGAATGAAGTGTGTGCAGCACTGTGGATCCTCCAGCAGGGGTCTATGAATGAAGTGTGTGCAGTACTGTGGATCCTCCAGCAGGGGTCTATGAATGAAGTGTGTGCAGTACTGTGGATCCTCCAGCAGGGGGCTATGAATGAAGTGTGTGCAGTACTGTGGATCCTCCAGCAGGAGGCTGTGAATGAAGTGTGTGCAGTACTGTGGATCCTCCAGCAGGAGGCTGTGAATGAAGTGTGTGCAGCACTGTGGATCCTCCAGCAGGAGGCTATGAATGAAGTGTGTGCAGCACTGTGGATCCTCCAGCAGGAGGCTATGAATGAAGTGTGTGCAGCACTGTGGATCCTCCAGCAGGAGGCTATGAATGAAGTGTGTGCAGCACTGTGGATCCTCCAGCAGGAGGCTGTGAATGAAGTGTGTGCAGTACTGTGGATCCTCCAACAGGAGGCTATGAATGAAGTGTGTGCAGCACTGTGGATCCTCCATCAGGGGCTATGAATGAAGTGTGTGCAGCACTGTGGATCCTCCAGCAGGGGCTATTAATGAAGTGTGTGCAGTACTGTGGATCCTCCAGCAGGAGGCTATGAATGAAGTGTGTGCAGTACTGTGGATCCTCCATCAGGGGCTATTAATGAAGTGTGTGCAGAACTGTGGATCCTCCAGCAGGGGCTATTAATGAAGTGTGTGCAGCACTGTGGATCCTCCAGCAGGGGGCTATTAATGAAGTGTGTGCAGTACTGTGGATCCTCCAGCAGGGGCTATTAATGAAGTGTGTGCACTGCAGTACTGTGGATCCTCCAACAGGAGGCTATGAATGAAGTGTGTGCAGCACTGTGGATCCTCCATCAGGGGCTATGAATGAAGTGTGTGCAGCACTGTGGATCCTCCAGCAGGGGTCTATGAATGAAGTGTGTGCAGTACTGTGGATCCTCCAGCAGGGTCTATGAATGAAGTGTGTGCAGTACTGTGGATCCTCCAGCAGGGGCTATGAATGAAGTGTGTGCAGTACTGTGGATCCTCCAGCAGGAGGCTGTGAATGAAGTGTGTGCAGTACTGTGGATCCTCCAGCAGGAGGCTGTGAATGAAGTGTGTGCAGCACTGTGGATCCTCCAGCAGGAGGCTATGAATGAAGTGTGTGCAGCACTGTGGATCCTCCAGCAGGAGGCTATGAATGAAGTGTATGCAGTACTGTGGATCCTCCAGTAGGAGGCTATGAATGAAGTGTGTGCAGTACTGTGGATCCTCCAGTAGGGGGCTATGAATGGTGTGTGCAGTACTGTGGATCCTCCAGCAGGGGCTATGAATGGTGTGTGCAGTACTGTAGATCCTCCATCAGGGGCTATGAATGAAGTGTGTGCAGTACTGTGGATCCTCCAGCAGGAGGCTATGAATGGTGTGTGCAGTACTGTGGATTCTCCAGCAGGGGGCGCTATCGTCATACTCTTCTCCCTCTCCCCACAGATGCGGTTCATGCTGCTGTTCAGCCGGCAGGGGAAGCTGCGGCTACAGAAGTGTACGTGGCCACGTCCGAGAGGGAGAAGAAGAAGCTAGTGCGGGACCTGATGCAGACGGTGCTCAGCCGCAAACCCAAGATGTGCAGCTTCCTGGAGTGGAAGGACCTGAAGGTGGTGTATAAGAGGTGAGCGGTGCGGCCGACCTCCCGCCCCAGACAACATGGACGACACAAGACGGGGTTTTTCAATATTAAACATTTCACAAGTTTTTTGTAAAAAAACAAGCAGCCTGGATCTTGGTATGACAGGGGGATGTAACCGGTACGACCCCCAGCCATCATTGTGTCATCCCCCCGCAGGACGCATGAAAGTATCAGACTGGTTACCCATATGGTAAATGCTAAATAAAATACACACTCCAAAATTGTCTTTTTTAAAAATAAACATTTTTTTATTCACTTAAAAATGCAGTAAAAAGTGATCAAATCTACTATATAATTGTTTTAGTCCCCTTTCACATCAGCGGTAATCGTGATTGTGGCAGTCGCGGTGAAAAAACCGCAACTGCCGTGATTACCGCATAACGGCCCGCACTTGTGATTCACTTGCAATGTCTATGGGGCTGCGGTAAGTGTGCGGCAGGTGCGGTTTTAGCACTTGCGGCAGATGCGGCCGCAAAAAAAAACGGCGGCTGACTGCTGTTTTTTTCGCGGCCGCATCTGCTGCAAGTGCCGAAACGTCAACTATACCGGTTATGCAGCCATTATGCGGTAATCGCGGCAGTTGCGGTTTTTTTCACCACGACTGCCGCGATCAGCGATTACCGCTGATGTGAAAGCAGCCTAAGGCGTCTGTCAGTCACAGAAATCGTGCACCAGACAGAGGACGGCCACCAATGAGTGCAGACTATGCAAATAGGCGCGAGAATTCAAAGTTCGAATTTTGTGCCAATTTGCAGCCCGGCGACAGCTGCGAGCCAGCCGGGCGATGACCGGCGTCAGCTGGTCATCTCCTGGCTGCTCACAGCGGTGGTGCCCCTCGCGGCATTCAAACCACACACCAAGCCGTAGTACTCTTCTGATTGGTCGCCGCGGTGACCAGTCAAAGAAGTAGTGCGGCTTGGCGCACGGTTTGAATGCAAACCCCATCCTTGCAGCCTCCTCCGTCTCCTCCGTCTCCTCAGCCTCCTCCGTCTCCTCAGCCTCCTCCGTCTCCTCAGCCTCCTCCGTCTCCTCAGCCTCCTCCGTCCCCCCTCCAGCCTCCTCCGTCCCCTCAGCCTCCTCCGTCCCCTCAGCCTCCTCCGTCCCCTCAGCCTCCTCCGTCCCCTCAGCCTCCTCCGTCCCCTCAGCCTCCTCCGTCCCCTCAGCCTCCTCCGTCCCCTCAGCCTCCTCCGTCCCCTCAGCCTTCCCCCCGTCCCCTCAGCCTTCCCTCCCCCGTCCCCTCAGCCTTCCCCCCGTCCCCTCAGCCTTCCCCCCGTCCCCTCAGCCTTCCCCCCGTCCCCCTCAGCCTTCCCCCCCGTCCCCTCAGCCTTCCCCCCCGTCCCCTCAGCCTTCCCCCCCGTCCCCTCAGCCTTCCCCCCCGTCCCCTCAGCCTTCCCCCCCGTCCCCTCAGCCTTCCCCCCGTCCCCTCAGCCTTCCCCCCGTCCCCTCAGCCTTCCCCCCCGTCCCCTCAGCCTTCCCCCCCGTCCCCTCAGCCTTCCCCCCGTCCCCTCAGCCTTCCCCCCCCGTCCCCTCAGCCTTCCCCCCCCGTCCCCCTTCAGCCTTCCCCCCCGTCCCCTCAGCCTTCCCCCCCGTCCCCTCAGCCTTCCCCCCCGTCCCCTCAGCCTTCCCCCCCGTCCCCTCAGCCTTCCCCCCGTCCCCTCAGCCTTCCCCCGCCCCCGTCCCCCTCCCAGCCTTCCCCCCCCGTCCCCTCAGCCTTCCCCCCCGCCTCACCTCCGTCATCGCCTTCCCCCCCGTCCCCTCAGCCTTCCCCCCCCGTCCCCTCAGCCTTCCCCCCCCGTCCCCTCAGCCTTCCCCCCCGTCCCCTCAGCCTTCCCCCCCCGTCCCCTCAGCCCTTCCCCCCCGTCCCCTCAGCCTTCCCCCCCGTCCCCTCAGCCTTCCCCCCCGTCCCCTCAGCCTTCCCCCCCGTCCCCTCAGCCTTCCCCCCCGTCCCCTCAGCCTTCCCCCCCGTCCCCTCAGCCTTCCCCCCCGTCCCCTCAGCCTTCCCCCCCGTCCCCTCAGCCTTCCCCCTCCCCTCCCCTCATGCCTTCCCCCCCCGTCCCCTCAGCCTTCCCCCCCCCGTCCCCTCAGCCTTCCCCCCCGTCCCCTCAGCCTTCCCCCCCCCGTCCCCTCAGCCTTCCCCCCCCGTCCCCTCAGCCTTCCCCCCCCGTCCCCTCAGCCTTCCCCCCCCGTCCCCTCAGCCTTCCCCCCCCGTCCCCTCAGCCTTCCCCCCCCCCGTCCCCTCAGCCTTCCCCCCCCGTCCCCTCAGCCTTCCCCCCCCGTCCCCTCAGCCTTCCCCCCCGTCCCCTCAGCCTTCCCCCCCCGTCCCCTCAGCCTTCCCCCCCCGTCCCCTCAGCCTTCCCCCCCGTCCCCTCAGCCTTCCCCCCCCCGTCCCCTCAGCCTTCCCCCCCCCGTCCCCTCAGCCTTCCCCCCCCGTCCCCCTCAGCCTTCCCCCCCCCGTCCCCTCAGCCTTCCCCCCCCGTCCCCTCAGCCTTCCCCCCCCGTCCCCTCAGCCTTCCCCCCCCGTCCCCTCAGCCTTCCCCCCCCCGTCCCCTCAGCCTTCCCCCCCCCGTCCCCTCAGCCTTCCCCCCCCGTCCCCTCAGCCTTCCCCCCCCGTCCCCTCAGCCTTCCCCCCCCCGTCCCCTCAGCCTTCCCCCCCCGTCCCCTCAGCCTTCCCCCCCCCGTCCCCTCAGCCTTCCCCCCCCGTCCCCTCAGCCTTCCCCCCCCGTCCCCTCAGCCTTCCCCCCCCGTCCCCTCAGCCTTCCCCCCCCGTCCCCTCAGCCTTCCCCCCCCCCCTCCCCCGCTCCCCCCTCCCCCCTTCCCCCCCCCCCCCTCCCCCCCCCCGTCCCCTCAGCCTTCCCCCCCCCGTCCCCTCAGCCTTCCCCCCCCCCCCGTCCCCTCAGCCTTCCCCCCCCCCCCCCGTCCCCTCAGCCTTCCCCCCCCCCCGTCCCCTCAGCCTTCCCCCCCCCGTCCCCTCAGCCTTCCCCCCCCCGTCCCCTCAGCCTTCCCCCCCCCCGTCCCCTCAGCCTTCCCCCCCCCGTCCCCTCAGCCTTCCCCCCCCCGTCCCCTCAGCCTTCCCCCCCCCGTCCCCTCAGCCTTCCCCCCCCCCCGTCCCCTCAGCCTTCCCCCCCCCCGTCCCCTCAGCCTTCCCCCCCCCCGTCCCCTCAGCCTTCCCCCCCCCCGTCCCCTCAGCCTTCCCCCCCCCCCCGTCCCCTCAGCCTTCCCCCCCCCCGTCCCCTCAGCCTTCCCCCCCCCGTCCCCTCAGCCTTCCCCCCCCCCGTCCCCTCAGCCTTCCCCCCCCCCGTCCCCTCAGCCTTCCCCCCCCCCGTCCCCTCAGCCTTCCCCCCCCCCGTCCCCTCAGCCTTCCCCCCCCCCGTCCCCTCAGCCTTCCCCCCCCCCGTCCCCTCAGCCTTCCCCCCCCCGTCCCCTCAGCCTTCCCCCCCCCCGTCCCCTCAGCCTTCCCCCCCCCCGTCCCCTCAGCCTTTCCCCCCCGTCCCCTCAGCCTTTCCCCCCCGTCCCCTCAGCCTTTCCCCCCCGTCCCCTCAGCCTTTCCCCCCCGTCCCCTCAGCCTTTCCCCCCCCGTCCCCTCAGCCTTTCCCCCCCGTCCCCTCAGCCTTCTCCCCCCCCCCCCCCCCCCCGTCCCCTCAGCCTTCCCCCGTCCCCTCAGCCTTCCCCCGTCCCCTCAGCCTTCCCCCCCCGTCCCCTCAGCCTTCCCCCCCCGTCCCCTCAGCCTTCCCCCCCCGTCCCCTCAGCCTTCCCCCCCCGTCCCCTCAGCCTTCCCCCCCCACCGTCCCCTCAGCCTTTCCCCCCCTTCTCACTCCTTACTCCTGGCTATTAGGTGTCTCAGTCGGGGTGACACACTTCACTCCTGTTTACAAGGTATTCTAGAATACCCGATGCCGTTAGAATCGGGCCACCATCTAGTGTTTGTATATTCACCATGTCACTTCTGTTACTGTTTTTTTTAGGAGTATGAGACTGCCCTTACTATAAGATGCACCCTAGATTCATACAGCAGAAACTGGGGCCGTTACACACAGTTACTTAAAGGGGAACCCCGGGGAGAGAGAACTTTTTAGTACAGTCCCTGCCCTCCTACATGATGAAGCAGAAATGAACACTGCAGTTCTAGGATCTATAGATCACTTATAAATCAATAAAATCGTATCTGCTCCTCAGCTCTCACCCCACCTCAGGGAACCCAGAATCTTCAGCATGAGAGCTTTATGAAGGAGCAGAGATCAGGAGGTGTCAGGGGCATGGCTGCTGGGAGCTGCAGGATCATCCTATATTCCAGTGAGGAGTGATGATGATGATCCATTGAAAGTTAGAGGGATAGTAAGCTACCATGTGCCTATAGGGGATGGGAGATCATGCAGAGCTGAATCGATCAATGTAATGATATGCCTGTGCTGCCAACCTCACAATAACAGTACATATTATGCATCATCATACAACAGAGGATGACAGCATGCATTTCTATCTGCTTGGTGACATGATTACTATTTGAAGCCTGGACACCCCTGTCACACAGGATGGTATATAAGGGAAAGGATTGTATGTGTGAGCATGGGTCTGGCGGCCACCCCCCTCCCTATACAGAAATGTGAGGGGGCGTGATTGTAGGCTGATCCTGCAGCTCCCTGCATCCACATCCCTGACACCTCCTTCTCTGCTCCTAGTTGAAACTGACATGCAGAAATATAGAGTTCCATGAGGGAGGGGGGAGATCAAAGCAGCAGGTATGATTTTATTGATATATAAGCGATCTATAGAACTGCAGTGTATGGCTCTGCTTCATCATGTAGGACAGGAACTGTACTAAAAAGTATTCTCACTGGGGTTCCCCTTTAAACAGCTCTTCTACATGCACAGTTACAGGTACACACAGCTCTGCTACATGCACAGTTACACTTTTCCACATGTCTACTACATGCACATGTACACATACAGCTCTACTACATGCACAGTTACACTTTTCCACACAGCTCTACTTACATGCACAATTAGTGCAGATACACACTGAGCGAGGTGCATGCGAGATATTCGCACTTGGCCACCGACATTCTGGACAGGAGCGTGTCACCTGCATGTGTTCTTATGCAGCTGGTGTGCTCTTGTCCAGAGAGCCGACGGTTGTGCCTGGTGAGGCATGCAAGCCTCGTGTGTGTATCTCTCATGCGTCTCGCTCAGTGTGTCTCTGGCCTCACACTTACACAGCACTGCTACCGTGTTTCCCCGAAAGTAAGACCCTGTCCTGTTTTTTTTGGGGCCAAAAGTAGCACCCTATCTTACTTTTGGGGAGGTTTGCGGGGGGTCTTACATTGGGAGCCCCAGCCACTGCAGCCTCTCACACACACACACACGTAAACCGGTTCTTAATGGCTCCCCCGGTCTTCGGTGTGGCTCCCCGCTGTCCTCTCTGTCCTCCAGTGTGTCCAGGCTCCTCCAGTGTCCTCTGTGTCCCCCAGGTGCAGCCGCGCTGGAGCAGATGGGGTTAATCAAAGCATAACTTGATGTGTGCCCCTGCTCAACTCCACCCAGCCTGACGTCACAGCAGCCTGGCTCGAGCTCTGATTGGCTTCCAGGAACCAGCGGGCGCGGCCAGATGACGAGCCAATCAGAGGTCACGACATCATCTGGCCGCGCCCGCTGCTTCCTGGGAGCTAATCAGAGCTCGAGCCGCGCTGCTGTGACGTCAGGTTGGGTGGAGTTGAGCAGGGGCACACAGCAAGTTATGCTTTGAGTAACCCCATCTGCTCCAGCGCGGCTGCACCTGGGGGACACAGAGGACGCTGCAGGAGCCTGGACACACCGGAGGACAGCGGGGATCCACACCAGAGGACAGCGGCGGCCCATAAGGTACCGGGAGGCGGCGGCCTTACATTCCACAGCGACCCTTCCCCCCCGCTAGGAGGCCTTACAATCGGGGGGGGGGGACCTTATATTAGCAGGCCCCCCCTCCCCCCTAGCCTGCCTTACATTCCGGGGGGTCCTAGTTTTGGGGAAACACGGTACTTGTACAATTCTGTTTGCACAAGTTTGCTACCTGCACTTTTACACTACACACCAAGCTCTGCTACATGCGCAGTTACATTAACATACAGCTCTGCTACATGCACAGTTGCACTACGTACACACCTGCTAATTGCACCACAGTTACACTGACAGCGCTACTCTATGCAGTTACACTTACATACAGCTCTGCTAAGTGCACAGTTACTTACACACAGCTATGAAATATGCACACTCTTACTGATGTGCTACATGAACATTTACGCTACATACACAGCTCTGCTACATTCACAGTCACTATTACAACTCTTCTACATGCACAGTTACACATTTTATACAGCTTTGCTACTTGCACATTTACACTACATACACAGGGTGGAAACAGACTATGCAAGGTGCATGCGAGATACTCGCATGAGTCTTGCAGGGCTCGCCCAGAATGGCCCCTGTCTCTCTTAACAGGAGTGCTTCAGCTGCTTGTGTTTCAATTAAGTTCACACCGTCCCATTCAGAAAGGCAGGGGCTGCTCTGGGTCAGTCATGCGAGACTCATGCGAGTTGCTCACATGCATCTCACATAGTGTTTCCTCCTTTACACGTACACACAGCACACAGCTCTGCTACACGCACAGATACACTTACATACACAGCTCTGCTACATGCACACACTACACCTAGCTCTGCTACATGCACAGTTACTTACACACAGCTCTGCTACATGCACAGTTACACATACACCCAGCTCTGCTACATGCACAGTTACTTACACACAGCTCTGCTACATGACAGTTACACATACACACAGCTCTGCTACATGCACAGTTACTTACACACACTACATTATCACATCTTGCAGTTGCTGATCTAGAGCTGAACGAGAGGCTGCAGGAGTCGAGCAGCTGAAGGACCTTCTACTCGATTAACTCAAGGAGTTTTCAGGTCATGTGATCAGTCTTTCTGTCGGAAGGTCCTTGAGTTAGGCAGTTAGGAGGTCTGTCATTTGCTCTGATTCCGGCATCTTCCACTCCCCGGGGAGTATGTGGTGTCCTGCTCTCCTCCATCACCGGACACTGCTCCTGGACCAGTGGTCTCAAACTCGGCTGGGTTGGTGGGCCTCACATAGAAATAAATTAATATCGGGGGCGCATTGCTTGTAGGACTAAGTGACATTTTTAATAATTCCAGAATTTTTTGCTCAATGTAGTAATGTCCAAATCCTGGTCCTCATCATGTAGTAATGTCCCCATCTTGTGGTAATGTCCCACATCCTGGTCCTCCTCTTGTAGTAATGTCCCCATCCTGGTCCTCATCATGTAGTAATGTCCCACATCCTGGTCCTCATCATGTAGTAATGTCCCCATCCTGGTCCTCATCATGTAGTAATGTCCCCATCCTGGTCCTCGTCTTGTAGTAATGTCCCCATCCTGGTCCTCGTCTTGTAGTAATGTCCCCATCCTGGTCCCCTTCTTCTAGTAATGTCCCCATCCTGGTCCTCGTCTTGTAGTAATGTCCCCATCCTGGTCCTCGTCTTGTAGTAATGTCCCCATCCTGGCCCTATTCTTATAGTAATATTCCCATCCTGGACCTCATCTTGCAGTAATGTCTCCATCCTGGTCCTCATCATGTAGTAATGTCCCACATCCTGGTCCTCATCATGTAGTAATGTCCCCATCCTGGTCCTCATCATGTAGTAATGTCCCACATCCTGGTCCTCATCATGTAGTAATGTCCCACATCCTGGTCCCCGTCTTGTAGTAATGTCCCCATCCTGGTCCTCGTCTTGTAGTAATGTCCCCATCCTGGTCCTCGTCTTGTAGTAATGTCCCCATCCTGGTCCTCGTCTTGTAGTAATGTCCCCATCCTGGTCCTCGTCTTGTAGTAATGTCCCCATCCTGGTCCCCGTCTTGTAGTAATGTCCCCATCCTGGTCCCCGTCTTGTGGTAATGTCCCCATCCTGGTCATCATCATGTAGTAATGTCCCCATCCTGGTCCTCGTCTTGTGGTAATGTCCCCATCCTGGTCCTCATCATGTAGTAATGTCCCCATCCTGGTCCTCGTCTTGTGGTAATGTCCCCATCCTGGTCCTCGTCATGTAGTAATGTCCCCATCCTGGTCCTCGTCTTGTGGTAATGTCCCCATCCTGGTCCTCATCATGTAGTAATGTCCCCATCCTGGTCCTCATCATGTAGTAATGTCCCCATCCTGGTCCTCATCATGTAGTAATGTCCCCATCCTGGTCCTCATCTTGTACTAATGTCCCCATCCTGGTCCTCATCATGTAGTAATGCCCCATCCTGATCTCCGTCTTGTAGTAATGTCCCCATCCTGGTCCCCATCTTGTGGTAATGTCCCCATCCTGGTCCCCGTCTTGTGGTAATGTCCCCATCCTGGTCCCCGTCTTGTGGTAATGTCCCCATCCTGGTCCCCGTCTTGTGGTAATGTCCCCATCCTGGTCCCCGTCTTGTGGTAATGTCCCCATCCTGGTCCCCGTCTTGTGGTAATGTCCCCATCCTGGTCCCTGTCTTGTGGTAATGTCCCCATCCTGGTCCCCGTCTTGTGGTAATGTCCCCATCCTGGTCCCCGTCTTGTGGTAATGTCCCCATCCTGGTCCCCGTCTTGTGGTAATGTCCCATCCTGGTCCCCGTCTTGTGGTAATGTCCCCATTTTGGTCCTCGTTTTGTTGTAATGTCCCCATCCTTGCCCCCATAGTGCAGTAATGTCCCCAATGCTGGTCCCCTTTTCTACTGAAGTTCCCAACCTGGTATACTTTCTTTTTACACTCACTCACTCTCACATACACACACATTCCCACACGGGCTCGCCCCGCCGTCTCCCACACGGGCTCGCCCCGCCGTCTCCCACACGGGCTCGCCCCGCCGTCTCCCACACGGGCTCGCCCCGCCGTCTCCCACACGGGCTCGCCCCGCCGTCTCCCACACGGGCTCGCCCCGCCGTCTCCCACACGGGCTCGCCCCGCCGTCTCCCACACGGGCTCGCCCCGCCGTCTCCCACACGGGCTCGCCCCGCCGTCTCCCACACGGGCTCGCCCCGCCGTCTCCCACACGGGCTCGCCCCGCCGTCTCCCACAGTTGCTGTCCCTGCTGTGTTATGACTTCCGGCCGGGGGACTGGCAAGTAAAGTGGGGGTCTAATGTGAGTCTCCTGAGAGGAAGGGGGTCTGTGGATTGAGGAATACACGGGGGTGTAATATGGGGAGACACGATGTTTGAAGTATGTGATAAAACGACTTCCACATACGATGTGGCTGGGACAATCTTGTGCCCGCGGCTAGATGGTGCCGAAGTGCATCACGTCTGTGGGTGCACCAGCAATACCCCCCCTGCTGATTTGAGACCCCTGTGCCCCCCTCCAGGTATGTCACTAACCACCTTCTGCCTTCTCCCTTCTAGATACGCCAGCCTGTATTTCTGTTGTGCGGTGGAGGATCAGGACAACGAGCTGCTGACCCTGGAGCTGATCCACCGATACGTGGAGCTGCTGGACAAGTATTTCGGCAGCGTAAGTTTGTGTGCCAGACACGCTGAGCCGGAGGGGGCTGACTAAGACGGAGGTGGACAGCGCTCCCTTCCCCCAGATCTACTCTCCAAACAACCCCCCTCCTGCCAGAAGAATTAGCCCACACACCCCAGGAAGCATGATTAGCCGCATATGTAATCCTGAGAGTCCGAATGTAAGTAGTTTACACACAAATCACTGCCGGCACTGACTGAAGGACACCAGACAGGTACTACACACAGTCATGCTCCAGACAACAGAGGAGATCTCCCACTGTGTATTGTTTGTGTTATACACATTTATTGGAACATCACAAAAAAGAGAGGAAAAAAAGGCAAAATGGACACAATTTCACACACAACCTCAAAATGGTCCTGTTAGCCTCAACTTAATATTTGGTTGCACATCCTATGGAATCAGTCTCCTCCTATAACCTCCACAAGCTGCTTCTTCTCCTGGAGTTTCTCCTCTTCTTTATAATCTGCTCCCGGTCTCTCGTCTTCTCCCAATTTTCAGATCTCTACACAGGGGATCAATGGGATTTATATCCGGAATCATTGCCGCCACTTCAGATCTCTCCAGTGCTTTGTTTCCTCCATTTCTGGGACTTGTATGTTTAGGGTCATTGCTCTGCTGCAGACCCCTGACCTAGGACGCCCCCAGCTGTCTGACACTGGATCTACATTGTCACCCAAAATCCTTTGGTATCTTCAGATTTCATGATGTTTTGCACACAGACAAGGCCCCCAGTGCCAGAGAACGCAAAACAAGCCAAAAACATCTCTGAACTCCCCCATATGTGACTGCAGGTCCTGTGCTCTTTTCTCTGATCTCCCCCATATGTGACTGTAGGTCCTATACTCTTTCTCCGCCCCCTCCCCCATATGTGACTGTAGGTCCAGTGCTATTTTCTATGACCTCCTCCACATGTGACTGTAGGTCCAGTGCTATTTTCTCTGACCTCCTCCACATGTGACTGTAGGTCCTATACTCTTTCTCCGCCCCCTCCCCCATATGTGACTGTAGGTCCTATACTCTTTCTCCGCCCCCTCCCCCATATGTGACTGTAGGTCCTGCGCTATTTTCTCTGACCTCCTCCACATGTGACTGTAGGTCCTGTGCTTTTCTCTGACCTCCCCCATATGTGACTGTAGGTCCTGTGCTCTTTTCTCTGACCTCCCCCATATGTGACTGTAGGTCCTGTGCTCTTTTCTCTGACCTCCCCCATATGTGACTGTAGGTCCTGTGCTCTTTTCTCTGATCTTCCTCATATGTGACTGTAGGTCCAGTGCTCTTTTCTCTGACTTCCTCCATATGTGACTGTAGGTCCTGTGCTCTTTCTCTGCCCCCTCCCCCATATGTGACTGTAGGTCTAGTGCTCTTTTCTCTGACCTCCTCCACATGTGACTGTAGGTCCTGTGCTCTTTTCTCTGACCTTCCCATATGTGACTGTAGGTCCTGTGCTCTTTTCTCTGACCTCCCCCATATGTGACTGTAGGTCCTGTGCTCTTTCCTCTGACCTCCAACATAGATTCAAAAAAGAGAATAAAGAAAGGCGGCACTCACCGTATAGGCTGGTGGAAGGGTGTTTTAATCCAGGAAGATCAATCCATTAAAACATTGTTAGTGCGGTGGGGAGAGGGAGTGAGAGGCCGTCGGAACGATTATACCGTTTCGTATCGTGTAGTGATACTTCTGCGGGTTCCAGTATGTGACTGTAGGTCCTGTGCTCTTTTCTCTGACGTCCCCCATATGTGACTGTAGATCCTGTGTTGTTTTCTCTGACGTCCCCCATATGTGACTGTAGATCCTGTGATCTTTTCTCTGACCTCCCCCATATGTGACTGTAGGTCCTGTGCTCCTTTCTCTGACCTCCCCATATGTGACTGTAGGTCCTGTGCTCTTTTCTTTGTCGGCCTCATTCTGTTTTTGGTAACAGTAGAATGATTCGCTTTACCACTAAGCTCTATCTTGTCTCATCTATCCACAACACGCTTTCCCAGAATGATTTTGGTTCTTCACGCACTTATTTTGGCTTTTTTCTGTCTGTCAGCTGTAGGGTCATCCTGAGTCTCCTCCATAGTGTTTCATATCATTCACATGTGGACAGATAGTTTGCGCTGACACTGAACCTGCAGGACATCTTGAATTTCTTTGTAACTTGATTGGGGCAGCTTATTCACCATCTGGATTATCCTGCGTTATAACCCTTCATCAGTTTTTCTCAATTTGCCATCCACGTCCAGAGAGATTGGCTACAGTGCAATAAATGTCATGGGCTGTAAACCTCATAATTGTTACCCACCATGGATAAAGGAACATCAAGTTCTCTGGAGATGGACTTAGAGATTGTTTATTTTTCAACTATTTTGTTTATCAAGACCTCACAAATTGTTCTCTCTCCACGTCCACGGAGATTAGCAACAGTGTCATGTGTTGCAAACTTCATGCTTGTTACCCATCATGGACAAAGGAACATCAAGATCTCTGCAGATGGGCTTGTAACCTTGAGATTGTTGATATTTTTCATTCAGTTTGGTTCTCAGGTCCTCAGCCAGATCCCTTCTCTCTTTCTATTCTCCATGCTTAGTGTGACACACAGACACACAATGCCAAGACTAAGCCAACTTCTCCCTTTTTATCTAGTGTCAGGTGTGATTTCCATATTGCCCGCACCTGTTACTTGTCACAGCTGAGTGTGAACGAGTGTCACATGCTGGAAACAAAGTTGGATAACCACAACTTTGGGAAGTTGCCAACAATTTTGTCTGGGGTTTTGTATGAAATTATCCACAATGCCTTTTTTTTTTTTTTTTTTTTTTTTGTGTTGTTTCAATACACATGAAGGACATAAATGTTTGTATGACAAAACGTGTGTAATTTCTCACCTTTGCAACATTCATGTATGTTTTCAGTGCATCTTCAATAAAAATATAAATGTAATAATAACTGCAAAAGTACTTCTAATAAAGCACCCAATGTCCTCTGTATACAGCTCTTGCTATGTAACAGCCCCCACTCATCAGTCCCTGAGTGCTGCTCTCTTCTGTGACAGGCAGCTCTGTATCACCTACACTGACCCCCGCCCTGTGACTGACCCCCGCTCTGTGTCTCCCCCTACAGGTGTGTGAGCTGGACATCATATTTAACTTTGAGAAGGCGTATTTTATCCTTGATGAATTTCTGATGGGGGGAGAAATCCAGGACACGTCCAAGAAGAGCGTCCTGAAGGCGATAGAACAATCAGACATGCTCCAGGAGGTGAGACTGCCCCCCTGCCTGCTCTAAGGACTATCACCAATTTCATCATCCCCCTCTCTTTTCTTGTCCGTCCCCCTACTCGCCTTGTATGTCTACCCCCCTCTCTTCTTTCCAGGCACGAACTTCCCATCGTTTCTTCCCTTCTACCATCATCTTGCCCCATTTCCCAAAGTCTCACCCCCTTTCTTTTATCCAATCTTCCCTTCTTACTACTCTGCTTTCTTTCTGTTCTCTTTTCTTACTCGATCTCCCACTCTCTTGTCCTTCTTGACCCATCCCCCTCCTCTTCTGTCTCCCCCCTCCCCTCTTGTCCGTCTCTCCCATCTTGCCCTCTGTACCCCCCCCCCCCCCGTCTCGCCCTCTGTGCCCCCCCGTCTCGCCCTCTGTGCCCCCCCGTCTCGCCCTCTGTGCCCCCCCGTCTCGCCCTCTGTGCCCCCCCGTCTCGCCCTCTGTGCCCCCCCGTTTCGCCCTCTGTGCCCCCCCGTCTCGCCCTCTGTCCCCCTTCGTCTCGCCCTCTGTCCCCCTTCGTCTCGCCCTCTGTCCCCCCCCTGCTCGCTCTCTCCCCTGTCTTTCTGTCTCTCTCCCTTCTCTGTGAGTCTCGGTCTGTCTCGCTCTCTCTTTTTATATTGGTTTCCTTTCTTCCTTTGTGTCTCCCTTGCTTGTTCTCTCCTCACCCCTGTCTCTCTCTGTACCCTCTCTCTGGTTATTCTCGCTCTCTTCCTCTCCCCTGTCTCACTCTGTCTCTCTCCCTTCTTTGTGAGTCTCGGTCTCTCTCGCTTTCTCTTTTCACATTGGTTTCCTTTCTTCCTTTGTGTCTCTCTCGCTCGTTCTCCTCTTCTCCCCTGTCTCTCTCTGTACCCTCTCTCTGGTTATTCTCGCTCTCTTCTCTGCCCTGTCTCTCTTTGTCTCTCTCCCTTCTCTGTGAGTCTCGGTCTGTCTCGCTCTTTCTTTTTTACACTGGTCTTTCTGGTTTCCTTTGTGTCTCCCTTGCTTGTTCTCTCCTCTCTCCTGTCTCTCTCTGTACCCTCTGGTTATTCTCGCTCTCTCCCCTGTCTCTCTTTCTCTCTCTCCCTTCACTGTGAGTCTCGGTCTGTCTCCCTCTCTCTCTTTTTACATTGGTTTCCTTTCTTCCTTTGTGTCTCTCTCGCTCGTTCTCTCCTCTCCCCTGTCTCTCTCTGTACCCTCTCTCTGGTTATTCTCGCTTCTCTCCTCTCCCCTGACTCTCTCTCTTCTCTGTGAGTCTCGGTGTGTTTCGCTCTCTCTTTTTACATTGGTTTCCTTTCTTCCTTTGTTTGTCCCTCTCTCATTCTCTCCTCTCCCCTCTCTCTCTGTAGCCTCTCTCTGGTTATTCTCGCTCTCTCCTCTCCCCTGACTCTCTCTCTTCTCTGTGAGTCTCGGTGTGTTTCGCTCTCTCTTTTTACATTGGTTTCCTTTCTTCCTTTGTTTGTCCCTCTCTCATTCTCTCCTCTCCCCTCTCTCTCTGTAGCCTCTCTCTGGTTATTCTCGCTCTCTCCTCTAATCTGTCTCTCTCCCTTCTCGGTGTGTCCGCTCTCTCTTTTTACGTTGGTTTCCTTTCTTTCTTTGTGTCTCCCTCGCTCGTTCTCTCCTCTCCCCTGTCTCTCTCTGTCCCCTCTCTCTAACCAAGGTGAAGAGAGAGCAAGACAGACTCTCAGAGTAGGGAGAGACACAGAGAGAGACAGGGGAGAGTAAAGAGCAAGCGAGGGAGACACGGAAAAAAAAAGGAAACCAATGTAAAAAGAGAGCGAGAATAACCAGAGAGAGGGGAGAGAGAGAGACAGGGGAGAGGAGAGAGCGAGAATAATCAGAGAGAGGGTACAGAGAGAGACAGGGGATAGGAGAGAACGAGTGAGGGAGACACAAAGGAAACCAGAGAGACCAGTGTAAAAAGAGAGAGTGAGACAGACAGAGACTCACAGAGAAGGGAGAGAGACAGAGAGAGGAGAGAGCGAGAATAACCAGAGAGAGGGGACAGAGAGAGACAGGGGAGAGGAGAGAACGAGCGAGGGAGACACAAAGAAAGAAAGGAAACCAATGTAAAAAGAGAGAGCGAGACACACTGAGAAGGGAGAGAGACAGAGAGAGACAGGTTAGAGGAGAGAGCGAGAATAACCAGAGAGAGGCTACAGAGAGAGAGAGGGGAGAGGAGAGAATGAGAGAGGTACAAACAAAGCAAGAAAGAAAACCAATGTAAAAAGAGAGAGCGAGACACACCGAGAAGGGAGAGAGACAAGTTAGAGGAGAGAGCGAGAATAACCAGAGAGAGGTTCTCCCTCTCTCCTCTCCCCTGTCTCTCTCTGTCTCTCTCCCTTCTCTGTGAGTCTCGGTCTGTCTCACTCTCTTTTTACACTGGTCTCTCTGGTTTCCTTTGTGTTTCCCTCACTCGTTCTCTCCTATCCCCTGTCTCTCTCTGTACCCTCTCTCTCGTTATTCTCGCTCTCTCCTCTCTCCCTGTCTCACTCTGTCTCTCTCCCTTCTCTGTGAGTCTCGGTGTTTCTCGCTCTCTCTTTTTACACTGGTCTCTCTGGTTTCCTTTGTGTCTCCCTCGCTCGCTCTCTCCTCCTCTCCCTGTCTCTCTCTGTACCTTCTCTCTGGTTATTCTTGCTCTCTCCTCTCCCCTGTCTCTCTTTGTCTCTCTCCCTTCTCTGTGAGTCTTGGTGTGTCTCGCTCTCTCTTTTTACACTGGTCTCTCTGGTTACCTTTGTGTCTCCCTCGCTCGCTCTCTCTTCTCTCCTGTCTCTCTCTCTCTCCCTTCTCTGAGAGTCTCGGTCTGTCTCGCTCTCTCTTTTTACATTGGTTTCCTTTCTTCCTTTGTGTCTCCCTCGCTCGCTCTCTCCCCTGTATCTCTCTGTACCCTCTCTCTGGTTATTCTCGCTCTCTCCTCTCTCTGTCTCTCTCCCTTCTCTGTGAGTCTCGGTCTGTCTCGCTCTCTCTTTTTACATTGGTTTCCTTTCTTCCTTTGTGTCTCCCTCGCTCGCTCTCTCCCCTGTATCTCTCTGTGCCCTCTCTCTGGTTATTCTTGCTCTCTCCTCTCCCCTGTATCTCTCTGTACCCTCTCTCTGGTTATTCTCGCTCTCTCCTCTCTCTGTCTCTCTCCCTTCTCTGTGAGCCTCGGTCTGTCTCGCTCTCTCTTTTTACATTGGTTTCCTTTCTTCCTTTGTGTCTCTCTCCCTCCCTCGCTCATTCTCTCCTCCCTGTCTCTCTCTGTACCCTCTCTCTGGTTATTCTTGCTCTCTCCTCTCCCCTGTCTCTCTCTCTTTTTACATTGGTTTTCTTTCTTCCTTTGTGTCTTACTCGCTTGTTATCTCCTGTCCCCTGTCTCTCTCTGTACCTCTCTCTCTCTGGTTATTCTCGCTCTCTCCTCTCCCCTGTCTCTCTCTGTCTCTCTCCCTTCTCTGTGAGTCTCGGTGTGTCTCGCTCTCTCTTTTTACATTGGTTTCCTTTCTTCCTTTGTGTGTCCCTCGCTCGTTCTCTCCCTCTCCCCTGTCTCTCTCTGTACCCTCTCTCTGGTTATTCTCGCTCTCTCCTCTCCCCTGTCTCTCTCTGTCTCTCTCCCTTCTCGGTGTGTCTCGCTCTCTCTTTTTACATTGGTTTCCTTTCTTCCTTTGTGTGTCCCTCGCTCGTTTCTCTCCTCTCCCCTGTCTCTCTCTGTACCCTCTCTCTGGTTATTCTCATTCTCTCCTCTCCCCTGTCTCTCTGTCTCTCTCCCTTCTCTGTGAGTCTCGGTCTGTCTCGCTCTCTCTTTTTACATTGGTTTCCTTTCTTCCTTTGTGTTTCCCTCACTCCTTCTATCCTCTCCCCTGTCTCTCTCTGTACCCTCTCTCTGGTTATTCTTGCTCTCTCCTCTCCCTTCTCTGTGAGTCTCGGTCTGTCTCGCTCTCTCTTTTTACATTGGTTTCCTTTCTTCCTTTGTGTCTCCCTCGCTCGTTCTCTCCTCTCCCCTGTCTCTCTCTGGTTGTTCTCGCTCTCTCCTCTCCCTTCTCTGTGAGTCTCGGTCTGTCTCGCTCTCTCTTTTTACATTGGTTTCCTTTCTTCCTTTGTGTCTCCCTCGCTCGTTCTCTCCTCTCCCCTGTCTCTCTCTGGTTATTCTTGCTCTCTCCTCTCCCCTGTGTCTCTCTCCCTTCTCTGTGAGTCTCGCTCTGTTTTTTTACACTGGTCTCTCTGGTTTCCTTTGTGTCTCTCTCACTCGTTCTCTCCTCTCCCATGTCTCTCTCTGTCTCTCTCCCTTCTCCGTGAGTCTCGCTCTGTCTCGCTCTCTCTTTTTACATTGGTTTCCTTTCTTCCTTTGTGTCTCCCTCGCTCTCGCTCCCCCCACCCCTTTCTCTGCAGTGGATGAATCACCCATCTCTTGTCCTGTCACAGCTCACTGACTCCCACCCACTCACTTTCATCGCAAGAAATTTCCACACTGGAGATAGAGTGGGAGGAGGGAGATAAAGAGTGTGTGGTGGGGAGATTACGAGCGAGGAGCAGGTGGGGGATTATACAGAGGGGGGGGTGAGCCTCGGTAGTGGGGACAAGCGGCAGATCAGGTGTGTGCGCCATTCACAGCTTGTATGAGATGATGAATGGGAAGTAAAAGCATTAATGATCCGCGATAGGGAGGGGGCGCCACAGACTGTAGGACAGGGGAAAATGAAGGCAGCAGTGATGATGATGATATATGGGCCGTGGAGAGGGGCCGTCAGTGATGAATGGTGAAACCGGGGGTTATTAATGATTATGAGGACGGCAGGAAGCAGGCGCTGATCAGTAGCTACAGGGCCATGATACCAAACAGGGAGTGACAAGGAAACTTCGTGGACCCTCATTCCTTCACCCTAGATGATAGCCTGACCCCCGAGAATCAGACAGTTGATCACTGTGCAGCTTACACAGACCCTGACAGTTATAGGAGACCTCACACCCCAATAAACATAATTTTTTAGGTTCATTGTATTATCTTGCAGAACTTCATAGTAGCCCAGGCCTTCAGCCGCAGCGGGTGCCCGTGCCCGTGGGCCGCAGCAGCTCAATAAATACAGTACCATAGCTGCAGAATGACATGATCATAGTGTCCAGTATGCAAAAAGCATTGTCACTTGTATACGTCCCCCTGCCGGTGACCTTGTTCCTTCACTATAGAGACCACCTAATCGATTCCATGGCATCTGAATTCTCAGAGTTTTTAGAAAAGCTGGACCCAGAGAATTCTAACAATGTCCAATTTGATTTTCACAATCTGGAAAAAATAAGTCCTCTTACCTTTTACACTCAGCAGAAGAGAGACGGCGCTATACAACACTGAATAAACATTACACATAGAGTATGACAGGGCAACAGGGAATAGGTTGCCATCATCTCACACAGCTGCGAGATCACTGCAACGTTACAAGGCTAAATGTGTGTCAGAGCTTGAATTCAGCCCCAAGAGACCTGATGTTGTCCTGGAATTTGGTGATTTTGCAGTATTGTGAATCACTGCAAATTATTATTATTTTTTTTTTATTTGATGCAAGTGAATTTACAATTACTAAAGATTTGATTCTGTTATCCTGTACTGATCCTGTTACCTCCTGTATTATACTCCAGAGCTGCACTCACTATTCTGCTGGTGCAGTCACTGTATACATACATAACATTATTGATCCTGAGTTACCTCCTGTATTATACTCCAGAGCTGCACTCACTATTCTGCTGGTGCAGTCACTGTGTACATACATTACATTACTGATCCTGAGTTACCTCCTGCTTTATACTCCAGAGCTGCACTCACTATTCTGCTGGTGCAGTCACTGTGTACATACATTACATTACTGATCCTGAGTTACCTCCTGTATTATACTCCAGAGCTGCACTCACTATTCTGCTGGTGCAGTCACTGTGTACATACATTACATTACTGATCCTGAGTTACCTCCTGTATTATACTCCAGAGCTGCACTCACTATTCTGCTGGTGCAGTCACTGTGTACATACATTACATTACTGATCCTGAGTTACCTCCTGTATTATACTCCAGAGCTGCACTCACTGTTCTGCTGATCCTGAGTTACCTCCTGTATTATACTCCAGAGCTGCACTCACTATTCTCCTGGTGCAGTCACTGTGTACATACATTACATTACTGATCCTGCATTACCTCTTGTATTATACTCCAGAGCTGTAATCACTATTCTGCTGGTGCAGTCACTGTGTACATACATTACATTACTGATCCTGAGTTACCTCCTGTATTATACTCCAGAGCTGCACTCACTATTCTGCTGGTGCAGTCAGTCTACATACATTACTGATCCTGAGTTACCTCCTGTATTATACTCCAGAGCTGCACTCACTATTCTGCTGGTGGAGTCACTGTGTACATACATTACATTACTGATCCTGAGTTACCTCCTGCATTATACTCCAGAGCTGCACTCACTATTCTGCTGGTGCAGTCACTGTGTACATACATTACATTATTGATCCTGTTCTGATCTGGAGTTACCTTCTGTATTACACCACAGAGCTGCACTCACTATTCTTCTGATCCTGAGTTATATCCTGTATTATACTCCTGAGCTGCGCTCACTAGTGCTATCACAGTACATGCCTGTATGATGAGTTGTGATGGGGATGCTGGTTCTTATATCTGACCCCGTGTTCTGTTTCTCGGCAGGAGGACGAGTCGCCGCGCAGCGTTCTAGAAGAGATGGGACTGGCTTGATATACAGGAACCTCCACCTCCTGCCTTTTTTTGTTTGTTTTTTGACCAATCATTTTACATCATTCCCCAAAATTCACCGGCATTCCTTTCCATCACCTCCTGTTTTACACTCACTGCAGGATCTCCATTGCCGCCCGGCCCACATGCACACCGCCATCGTCCTGTGTCTGTCTGTGCGTAGCTGCTTGTATTTTTTTTTTTTTTTTTTAAATACAGTTTCCAATCAAAGATGAAAGAAAGGGACCAATTGCACTTTTCAATCAGCTCCTCCCGACCTCCGCCCCGCGAAACGCGTAGGTGCACACAATTTACCACGTTTTTGTACACAGTTGGTTGCAACACGCAATACTAATATTTTTTTTTATATATAGATATATTTTTGGTGATGGGCTCTTCTGTTTCTGCTTCAAATCTCTCACTCATCCGAAAATAATGGACGGCAGGAGGGTTGGTCGCCACCTCCGTGAATCACTACTCCCTATCATCCCCATTTATCCCCACCATCACCACCACACGAACTTCTGGAATAAAACATGAGTGCTGCTAAATGACCTCCGCTTCACGTTCATTCATCCCGACTTGTACAGGCCTGGGGGTAAAAAAAAATATAAATAACTGGTAACAGGTAGCAGTTTCTACTATATATACAGCTTGCAGCAGTCTCTATGGTATATACGGCCTGCAGCAGTCTCTATGGTGTATACAGCCCGCAGCAGTCACTTGTGTATATAGCCTGCACCAGTCTGTATTGTCTATATAGCATGAAGCAGTCTCTATTGTGTGTACAGCCTGCAGATGTGTCTGTGGCGCGCACAGCCCGCGGCGGTCTCTGTGGCGCGCACAGCCCGCGGCGGTCTCTGTGGCGCGCACAGCCCGCGGCGGTCTCTGTGGCAAAAAATTTAATCTCAACAGTTCCTACTAACAATAGCAGAATCATCCGCAACTGCTTATTGATTTCCATGTAGAAAAATCTTGTAGCTTTTATTTCTAAACTGCACAAGCTGAGCTTTAACTACGACATAACAATAATGTAAAGGTGTACGTCAGTTCTCTTTATAGCTTCCTTATAATAGTGCAATCAACTGCAGCTACTTGATGGTTTTCATTTGGACATTTTTTAGCTTTTTACTTCTGAACTGCACCAGATGAGCGTTAAATAAGACCTGACGATAATGTTATTATTTATAGAGCACTTTTGATTCCATGGTGCTGTACATGAGAAAGGGTTACATACAAACAAGTTAAAAATACAATGAACAAACAGTGACAGACCTATACAGAGGGGAGAGGACCCTGCCCTTGCGGGCACATTCTACAGGGCAATGGGGAGGGAGACAGTAGGTTGGGTCTGCTCTGGTGGTGGAGGAGCGCCGGGTCCAGTGGTGGTGAGGTGGCACCGTGGTCATTGCAGGCTGTAGGCTGTTCTGAAGAGATGGGTTTTCAGGTTCCACTTGAAGGTTCCGAGTGTGGAGGACAGTCGGACATGTTGGGTTGGTATGCAGAGTTCCAGAGGATGGGGGTTGCTCGGGCGAAGTCTTGCAGGCGGTTAGATGAGGAATGCACAAGTGTGGAGGAAAGGAGGAGGTCTTGGAAAGATCGAAGATTACGAGTTGATGATATCGGGAGATTAGTTCAGAGATATATGGGGGGGACAGATTGTGGATGTCTTTGTAAGTCAATGTTAGTAGTTTGAATTGGATACATTAGTGAATTGGGAGCCAGTGCAGGGATTTGCAGAGGGGAGAAGTGGAGGAATAGCGAGGAGAGGCAGAAGAGTTGAGGACAGATTGGAGAAGTGCAATAGTGTTAGCAGGGAGGCCACAAAGGAGGAGGTTGCAGTAGTCTAGACGGGAGATGATGAGAGCATGAAGTAGTTTAGTAGATTGAGGGTTGAGGAAGGGACGGATTCTGGAAATATTTTTGAGTTGGAGGTGGCAAGTGCTTGGATGGTTTGAAGGACAAGGCAGAGTCAAGGGTTACTCCAAGGCAGCGGACTTCAGGTACAGGGCAAAGTGTGATGTCATTTATTGTGATAGATAGGTCTGGTGAGGAAGGTGTGTGAGATGGAGGAAAGATGATAAGTTTGGTTTTGTCTACATTGAGTTTTAGGAAGCGGGAGGAGAAGGAGGATATGGCTGATAGACATTTCGGGATTCTGGACAGCAGAGAGGTGACGTCTGGGCCAGAGGAGGTAGATCGAAGTGTCATCAGCGTACAGGTGATACTGGAAGCCATGGGACTTTGAGTTGTTCCAGACCAAGAGTATAGATTGAAAAAAGAGGTCTCAGGACAAAGCCTTGAGGGACCCCAACAGAGAGGGATGGGGCGAGGAGGTCGTCTGGGAGTGGGAGACACTAAATGAGCGGTTGGAAAGGTAAGAGGAGATCCAGGAGAGGGAAAGGTCAGAGATACCAATGGAAGAGAGGATCTGTAATAGGAGGCAGTGGTCGACTGTGTTGAATGCAGAGGACAGGTCAAGGAGGAGGATGGAGAAGTGTCCGTTAGCTTTGGCGGTAAGCAGGTCGGTAGTAGTTTTTGTTATTAAGGTGATTCTCATTATAGCTTTCTTATAAACAGTAAAATCAATAGTACCTTCTTGCTGAAAGTTTCCAGATAGCAATTTATAGTTTTTATATATAAACTGAACCAGTTGAGGCTTTAATAGGATAAAATGTTGATTTTATAAAGATGTGAAATGGTTCTTTGTGAGCTTCTAATCAGAATAGATAAATCAACTACAACTACTTGCTGATGGTTTCCAGGTTGAATTTTATAAGTTTTTTTTCCCATCACTAAACTGTTCAAACAAGATATAACGATATGTTACTAAAATGTAGAACAATTCACTTTATAGATTCATTTTGAAGAGTAGCGTAATTACCAGCAATAGCATGTTTATGGTTTCCAATAAAACAAAAAAAATTATAAATTGCACAAGTTGACATTAAAGATGATAAAGTGATGGTATGTTATAAAGATTACCAATATGCAAAGCAAAAAATCTGTGTAAAAGAGTTGTGCAACCTACAAGAAGACACTTAAATAGAATATTAAATAGTTCAAATCTATGAATAATATCATGTTAAATATATTGTATTTGATGAATAATCCCCCAAATCAATCACCAAATATTCTAGCTTCGAAGCACATTAAGCACAGCTTCTTCAGGGAGCACCTGATCGCTTCACCCCCTGAGGAAGCTAATGTGCGAAACACATGTTGGATATTTGCTGATTGTGAGCCGCAAGTGACTTGGTTTCTGTTGATGTCACGCAGAGCTCTGACTGCCTCCCCTTGGCAATGCAGAATCAATTGGTGAGGATCTTGGCTCCCGAATAAGTCAGCAGTGAAACATTTTGGCCTAGTGTATGTCTTTATAGATAGAGCTGATGGGTGCCCTAGATCAGATCCCACACAACCTCCTCATACCTCTTACCCTGCCTCTGTAGATCCCCCGATCTGACGCTTTTTGATAAATGCCGTTTTCCCAGCCTGAGTGAGATTACACAATCACTGGAGAAAGCCGGTCATCTCCTCTGACATGCACTGGAGTGAAAATATCATTGTAGTTTAATAATTACCCAAGTCAATCATCAAATATCTGATCCCCCTTAAGCGTGTTTCGCACAGCTTCCTCAGGGACACCTGATTAGCTTCCCCCTGAGGAAGCTGATGAGCGAAACATGTCGGATATTTGATTGTCTACCCCATGGGAGCCACAAGTGACTTGGATTCCATTGAAGTCAAACAGGACTCTACCCGCCTCTCCCTTGTTAATGCAGATATCTCCTACACCCTTATTTGTAGCAATCAGTGAGGGTCTTGAGGGAAACATTTTGGCCTAGTGTATGTCTTAGAGATAGAACAAGCTTTCCGGTCTGTCCCTTTCTGACCGATGCCGTTCTCCCAGCCTGAGTGTGATTTACATCATCATCGGAGAGGACGATCATCTCCTCTGACATGCATTGGAGTGAAAAAAAGATTAATAATTACCCAAGGCAATCACCAAATATCCTATCCCTTAAGCACGTTTTGTGCAGCTTCTTCAGGGGGCACCTGATTAGCTTCCCCCTGAGGAAGCTATTGAGCGAAATGCAGGTCGTATATTTGATTGTGTAGCCCATGCGAACCCCAAGTGACTTAGATTCTGTTGAAGTCAAACAGGACTCTGCCCGCCTCCCCTTGTCATTGCGGACCCTTATATGTAGCAATCAGTAAGGGTCTTGACTCCTGAATAACCAGTTTGGCTTTCCGTATGCCTTATAGCAGGGGTCCCCAACTCCAGGCCTCAAGGGCCGCCAACAGTGCAGGTTTTCAGGATTTTCCTTGTATTGCAATCATCACCTGTGCAGATGATCACATTAGCACCTGTGCAATGCTAAGGAAATCCTGAAATCCTGCACTGTTGGCGGCCCTTGAGGCCTGGAGTTGGGGACCTCTGCCTTATAGATAGCCCAGATCTGATGTGTTGTCCCAGAACCCACACAACCTCCTTTTGCGCTGCTTCTGTGGGTCCTCAGGGTCTGACCCTTCATGACCGGTGAGTGGGATTGACATCATCTCTGGTCATCTCCTCCCGACATGCGGTGGAATGTAGATGATGATGATCCCTTGTTACGGTACTGGTAATCACAGTTCAGTGGTTCACTGCTCTGCCTGATGGAGGATATGATGCTACTAAACGGCATCTCCTCAGCTCTAAAGGCCCCTGGGGGAGGACAAAGAAGATGACTTTCATTAAAGGGGTTGTCTCATTAAATTGGGACAAGTGCTTGTAAAAACAACAGACATGCATATATCTGTATTTTTAATAACAGAGGGACTTGGAGTACAGCACATTGTACCCCGTCTGCCTTTTAGAGCCTCTGTGATGATGAGCTAACGGAGAATCTGTCAGTGAGCTCATTGTGTCTCTTATATTCCTCCTTTTAATTTATCACCACAGAGTTCAATTAATCTTCATCCTTATGACTGTATAGAAGATTACCTCTTTAAAGAGTTGTCTAAAGTTTGTAAATTATTCTCTATCCATAGGATAGGGGGTAAATTCCTCATCTCTGGGAACCTCCCGACACATGGATGCTCTGAAACGTATTCTGTGAATGGGGTGGTGGTCAACCGTACATGCTGCTGCCTCATTTTCTCTTACCGGGGCCCCTGAGACGGCCGAGCTCAGCTTTCCATGGTCTACCATTAAGAGCCCTGGCTCTTTCACACAAGGTTGTCAGGATCGGTGGGGGGTCCCATTAAGAATGAATGTGAATATAATAGACCTCTGCTTCATTCACACAATGCCTGGTTCTTGGGATCGGTGGGGGTCCCGGCAGTCACTCCTAATCCTGTAGATTGGACATTATTCCCTACATTTGTAGAACCCTTTTAAGTCAGAACAAGCTCACTGATCGAATCTCAGTTAACTCATTATTCAGCTGCTACCAGACATTGCAATAGAAGAGCTATAGAAGGCGAGTGGTGCTAAATGTTTTAATATTTCATTTTATTTTCAGTGATTACTTTTTATGCCCAAACTACATGTATGTAGACAAAATATATATTATTTTACATATAATAAACTGTATGCATCATATATATATATATATATATATTTATTTATACATAATGTTTTTAGAATATTTTTATATAATCTATATTTTTAGATAGTGTTTATATATATATATATATAATTATATATATATATATATATAATTATATATATATATAAACACTATCTAAAAATACATAGATAAAATATGAATGGGCGTGTGTGTATATGTATGTGTGTGTATATATATAATATATATAAAGCACACGCACATTCATATTTTATCTATATTTATATAGATATATATAAATCTATCATAATGTGAGTGTATATGTATATATTTCCAAATATATCTCTCTATCCTTTAAAAGGGATCTGTCAGCGTTTTGCTGTGTAATCTGAGTGCAGCGTGATGTAGGGGCAGAGGCCCTGATTCCGGCTGTGTATCGCTTGTTCTGCTTTCTGTCTTTTTGATACAATCCCTATTTTTTCTTTCCTGCTTCTGATGTAGCTGAGCCCAGTTTAACCCCGCCCACACATCTGATTGGTAGTTCTCTGTGTACTGTTACAGCTGCCAATCAGTGGTTGGGGGAGGACTACATAGCACGAGACATCTAGTCATGTAGTGATAATCTCCTGTTGATAAAACACTGATTTTATTAAAACAGTCAACCCAGTGATGTGTCACTTAGTCACAGTCCCTATATCATGCTGCTCTTGGATTACATAGCAAAAACCTGCTGACAGATTCTTTATACTTCTAATAGACTTTATGGGAGAAGTGCACTGTGAGGCAAAACGATAACGCTGTACTCTCTAAAAGCAAGCGGAGATCGTGTAAACGGCGAGGCAGCGTTAACCAAAGATCCGTAACGCTTCGATGGCGTGAGAAGGGACTATCCCTTTAAGACTTTGCCTGTCGGACGTCATTCATATGGCAGATGGCTGACTCGTGGTTCAGATCGTGCAGCGTGAGATGCAGAAATAGATGGAATCATCCTTTAAATGAGCATCGCGGCGTCCTTGTGTGGAAATGTTCTATATGGAGAGTGTTGTCTGCTTCCGTTCCTGCTTCTCCGCAAAAGCAAATTGAGGTCATTATTTAGCTGCTTTCAATTACTTCTAAGAAAAGTACAAGGTTTACGGGAAGAACCTGCAGCCGCGTAAGTGACAAACTAATGGGGAGAGTGGAGTTATCATAACAGCCAATCAAAGCTAACCTTGTCATAATACACAAGAAAAGCAGACGCCGATTGGTGACCAACATCAGCACTACTGCTATAATACTGGTTTGCTACTTGTTTTATATTAGTTATATTCTTGTACATAGGGGCAGTAATATAGTAGTTATATTCTTGTACATAGGGGCAGTATTATAGTAGTTATATTCTTGTATATAGGAGCAGTATTATAGTAGTTATATTCTTGTATATAGAGCAGTATTATAGTCGTTATATTCTTGTACATAGGTGCAGTATTATAGTAGTTATATTCTTGTACATAGGAGCAGTATTATAGTAGTTATATTCTTGTATATAGGAGCAGTATTATAGTAGTTATATTCTTGTACATAGGGAGCAGTATTATAGTAGTTATATTCTTGTATATAGGGGCAGTATTATATAGTTATATTCTTGTACATAGGAGCAGTATTATAGTAGTTATATTCTTGTACATAGAGGCAGTATTACAGTAGTTATATTCTTGTACATAGGGAGCAGTATTATAGTAGTTATATTCTTGTACATAGGAGCAGTATTATAGTAGTTATATTCTTGTACATAGGGGCAGTATTATAGTAGTTATATTCCTGTATCTAGGGGCAGTATTATAGTAGTTATATTCTTGTATATAGGAGCAGTATTATAGTAGTTATATTCTTGTACATAGGGCAGTATTATAGTAGTTATATTCTTGTATATAGGGGCAGTATTATAGTAGTTATATTCTTGTACATAGGAGCAGTATTATAGTAGTTATATTCCTGTACATAGGAGCAGTATTATAGTAGTTATATTCTTGTACATAAGAGCAGTATTATAGTAGTTATATTCCTGTACATAGGGGCAGTATTATAGTAGTTATATTCTTGTACATAGGGGCAGTATTATAGTAGTTATATTCTTGTATATAGGAGTAGTATTATAGTAGTTATATTCCTGTATATAGGGGCAGTATTATAGTAGTTATATTCTTGTATATAGGAGCAGTATTATAGTAGTTATATTCTTGTACACAGGAGCAGTATTATAGTAGTTATATTCTTGTACATAGGGGCAGTATTATAGTAGTTATATTCTTGTATATAGGGGCAGTATTATAGTAGTTATATTCTTGTACATAGGAGCAGTATTATAGTAGTTATATTCTTGTACATAGGAGTAGTATTATAGTAGTTATATTCTTGTACATAGGAGCAGTATTATAGTAGTTATATTCCTGTACATAGGAGCAGTATTATAGTAGTTATATTCTTGTACATAGGGGGCAGTATTATAGTAGTTATATTCTTGTACATAGGGGGCAGTATTATAGTAGTTATATTCTTGTACATAGGGGCAGTATTATAGTAGTTATATTCTTGTATATAGGGGCAGTATTATAGTAGTTATATTCTTGTATATAGGGGCAGTATTATAGTAGTTATATTCTTGTATATAGGAGCAGTATTATAGTAGTTATATTCCTGTACATAGGAGCAGTATTATAGTAGTTATATTCTTGTACATAGGGGCAGTATTATAGTAGTTATATTCTTGTACATAGGGGCAGTATTATAGTAGTTATATTCTTGTACATAGGGGCAGTATTATAGTAGTTATATTCTTGTACATAGGAGCAGTATTATAGTAGTTATATTCTTGTATATAGAGGCAGTATTATAGTATTATAGAATTTTTTTCCTGTACATAGGTCACAGCTTGTTGGAATTACTACTTAAACAGTGGCAGGCAATTACTTATTATGGTGACAGTAGCTCGGTCTCCTCAGTGACATCTGTTTTCTTGATTGGGGCATAATCAGAATTTATAAAAAAAGGTATTTAGCAAAATCTATTCTATATAGCTTGTGATGATTATTCATGAAAAAATCATTTGTAAGTGAAAATGCCACTTAGAAATAGATACAGAGTCGGAGTGATGAAATCTTTCTTGTGTTAATGAGTATTCCCTCCCCATTCCTCCTGAGGAAGGATTACTTGCCCTGTGGGTGTATATTAGCGGTATCTGGACATCTGTGTGCCTGCAGTGTGTCTGCGTACGGTATAAGTCACTATATCCTCAGAGATTAATTGTGCCTCGCTAAAGGGAATAGATTTACCTTGCATAGGATTTACCTTATCCCTTTTTACAGGCTCCGAGCAAAGCTTCCACATTTCAACGCTTTTCTTAATTTAGCCAGGATAATACCGCCAAACCCGTGCGTACATGTTAATTCATTTAAAGGGAAACGACGAGGGGGTACCTTTTTTTTGTGAATTCTCTCTTATTAATGATATCTGATGCTTATTCATTTTTTGTAGGATTATTAATCGTAGAATGAGTGTCAGAATTAGATTTTTTCCCCATTTTGTGGAAAGAAGGTCGGTAACAATATTAAAGGGATTCTGTGAAGGAGTTGATGAGCACCTCTCCCAATCCCACTTTTCCCATATCATTTTTCTGAAGACCCCTGGGCCTGTCAGTGCAATTCTCCTGTGAAAGCCGGATTTTAGCTTGAGCCTACTGTAGACAATGAGTTCCACTATAGCGGTGCTTAACATATCCAACTGCCAAACAGGAACGCCCCTCTAGGGCTGCCCTACGGCAGGAACGCCCCTCTAGGGCTGCCCTACGGCAGGAACGCCCCTCTAGGGCTGCCCTACGGCAGGAACGCCCCTCTAGGGCTGCCCTACGGCAGGAACGCCCCTCTAGGGCTGCCCTACGGCAGGAACGCCCCTCTAGGGCTGCCCTACGGCAGGAACGCCCCTCTAGGGCTGCCCTACGGCAGGAACGCCCCTCTAGGGCTGCCCTACGGCAGGAACGCCCCTCTAGGGCTGCCCTACAACAGGAACACCTTGCTGTGCAGCGCTGGGAGCTCGTCCATCGTTGGTCTCCCGCTGTCACATGCGCCGACGCTTGACACCCAGCGGGAGACCAACGATAGATTTATGGATAGGACCATAAATCTACAATTAACGACTTATCGTTGATACGTGTCACAAACAACAATGTAGTTTCGACATCGCTGCAACGTCACCAAACCAGCGACGTTGCAACAATATCGTTCATGATATCGTTGTGTTTAACGGGGGGCCCTTAAGTCAGTCACATTTACCCTCATATTATGTAATAGTAGTCCATACATGG
>JARQOC010000979.1:0-54118 GCA_033576535.1 Allobates femoralis | reverse complement strand
CTACACCTATTCCCTCCCCTCCTCATACTGTGTCACCAGCCATCCTCCCTCACTCCACATACTGTGTTCACACCCATTCCCTCTCACTCCTCATACCGTGTCAACAGCCATCCCTTCTCCTTCTCCATACTGTGTCCACACCAATCCCCCTTCACTCCATGTAATGTGCTGCGGCTATCCCCCTTTCATGCCTCATACTGTGACCATACTGATCCCCCCTCACTACATATACTGTGCCACATCCATCCCCCTTACTCCTCATACTGTGTCCATACTGATCCCCCCTCAATACATATACTGTGCCACATCAATCCCCCTTACTCCTCATATTGTGTCCATACTGGGCAGCTCCAATGTGGCTGCTGCCTGGCACTGAGTAGTCAGACATATCCACCATGCAGCAGCGTCCACACACCACATGCAATGATCTGCAGTCTGAGCATTAACAAGCCGCCACTATACTGAGCTGGGAAAATGGCGCATCTTCCCCAACAGACCATGACTCCTTCACCCAAAATGCTGAGCCAATCACAAGCACCACACACGGGGCTGACCAGAGCCAATAGCAGGGCTGTCTGATTAGGTTGAGCAAAGGATGTGGTAGTGGGAAGGGGGAAGAGCACCACCAATCAACCGCCGCTCAGGAAAAACATGGCTGGATGCCTGTATATACCGAGGAGCGGCACTGGACCTGGTGTGTAAGTTATGGCCAATCAGTCCTGCAGCAGAGGAACAATGCATCCTGCACGAGGGGCCTACATACAAATCATGGGGCCCCTTAATAGAAGTTCTTATTGCCCCCCCAAAAAATATTTGCATGGGTCACATAATAACATATCTCACAACTTTGCAGCCCTTACAAAGTAATTTTCCTCCTATTGAAGCCCCATGATTCCCCTTTCGTTACAGCTATAAAATGTGATGCCAACAAAAGTGCACCCCCAAATACTGTATGATGCCCCACAGTGGATTCCTCCATACGCACAGTATGATGACCCTACTGTAAGCCCTCAACTACACTGGCACAGTATGATCTCCAACTGTGATCCACACACAGCCCTCCATACAATATAATGGACCTACATACAGTATAATGAATGGCCCGTACACCTAGTACACACGCGGCTCTGCTCCGCACGACCCATACACACGCAACTCTGCTCCATACACCTAGTACACAGCTCTGGTCCGCCGTACACACGAGGCTCTGCTCCAAACACTTCATACATACACGGCTTTGCTCTGAACACCTTGCATACACACAGCTCCGCTCCATACACAAGGCTCTGCTTCATACACCATGTACACACTCACCTCTCTCTGTACACCTCGTATATACCTGGCTCTGCTCCGTACACCTCGCATACACACAGCTCCGCTCCGTACACCTCGTACACACTTGGCTGCGCTCCGTACATCTCGTACACACCTGGCTCTGCTCCATACACCTCGTACACACACAGCTCTGCTCCATACACCTTGTACACACGCGGCTCCATTCCGGACACCTCGTACACACCTGGATCTGCTCCGTACACCTAGTACACACGCGGCTCTGCTCCGTACACACCTGACTCTGCTCCGTACACCTAGTACACACGTGGTTCTGCTCCGTACACCTCGTACATAACTGGCTCTGCTCCGTACACCTAGTACACACGTGGCTCCGCTCCATACACCTTGTACACACGTGGCTCTTCTCCATACACCTTGTACACACGTGACTCCATTCCATACACCTCATACACACACAGCTCTGCTACTTCCACACTGTAAATCCCTCCCGACCCCACACATAACCTTCACCTTATCCACCTTATCATGACAAACAGCACAACAACGTCCTCAGTCCTGTATACATGGAGGAGGTGATCATGTGACCCCTGACTCCACCCCTCCATTGACATCAGTACAGGTCCTCTCAGTACAGGGTGCAAGTGGAGATGAATGCCGACTCTCAATGCGGGGGGGAAGGGCGCGTAATATGCGGCTGGCAGTGGAGACCGAAGGTGCTGCAGAAGGGGGCCCAGGCAGTGGAGACCGAAGGTGCTGCAGAAGGGGGCCCAGCAGGGCCCTCCCCCCGCAGCGACCGGGGCTCATGCCCCGCCAGCCCCCCCCCCCCCCAGGATGCAGCCCTGCCTACTGCCTCTGGTGCAGTGTGAATTTGTGTGTATGGGTGTGTATGCCACAAATGCAATTAAAAACCTGTCAGTAAGGGCGTCTCTAGGACCAAAATTACAATAAATGTAGAGTTTCAACATGGCTAAATGGCGGGGGAGGGTGCACAGTCAAAAAATATAACTATGGTTGAGGCGGTCGACAGGGTCGGGGGTACTCGGGTACCGGGGCTGATGGCAACTTGGATGGGGGATCACGGCTGGTCGGTCCCTGGCCCATGCCCTGGACCCTCAATGGCGGGGATGGTGGGGAATGATGGTGGTGAAGGGGAGTAATTACGTGACACATCTGTGGTACCTGGTAACGAGTATACCAGTGCTGTGGCCGGCCGCTGAGGTGATGGAGATGCAGCTCAGTGTAGTACAGCTCCCCACAGGTGGCGCTTTACCTCAGGGCAGCGGGGATGGATGATGGGAGTCGTAGTAGCGTCTCTGCAGTTAACGCTCCTATTTCTCCACTGGCCTCCGACCCTCTCCCAAGGGTGCAGCACAGCTGGGTCAGTGGTCCCTGGTCCTGGGCCTGGATCATTCCCAGCAACCAGCTCCTGACTCCTGCTCTCTCCTCTCTCTGGAAATAACTGCTTCTCACTTGACCAACTCCCTCCTCCCCTCAGGCCTGGATCTTTTAAAGGGGATCTGGCTTAAAGCAGCTAGTAGAGCTCCCTCTTCAGGTCTGAGGTGTTGTGTGCTGTGTGAACCAAGGTGTAAATCCCTCCTTGCATCGGTGGATCCTGTGGCAATCCCCTACAGGGGTGCCACATTCCCCCCTAGTTAAATATAGTCCTCCGGGACTGAAACATTTTTCATGAACACAACGTAACTTAACTATTTACATTTAATTTGAACAGAGTCTCAAAATTAAAATTTACAAAAACCAGGGAAAAATTGAAAAAAATGGGTAACCAGTCCATACAGCGCTAGTCCATCCGCTGTAGGCTGTTTAAAGGGTGTTTGCCACTACCAGTCCTGTGGCTATGGTCCATTTTTGAAAGTAAGAAAGGGAAATGCAAAAGTCCAACAGGCAAAGTCTCTGTAGGCTTAAAGTTCAACATTACACAACACCAAACACTATGGGTGCCTCGGCGTAGGAGTCCTAGGTACTGTAGGGACCTCTACAGGTCATAAGCGCTGTAGGCCTCCTGGCCCTGGGGTCACCTATTGGCCAAAATTTTGCTCTTCCTAGTCAGCTCCTTACGCCAACTCCACTCACCCCTCTTATTGATGTTGTGTACCTGGTCTGGGTTGTTTTTTTACTACTTTTCACCCTTTTTCTGTACACTAACATTATTTACATATTTACATTTTAGAGTTATCTACGTTTATAGATTTACATTTTATTGCCTATATCTTAGTGGTGGTTGTCCCAAGTTGCTAAGTGTTGACCTACGTAAAACTGGTATGCCACTAGTATGTAAACCTGGTGTAGAGCGAACACTGTCTACTGATACATGTGTTGATCTGCGTAGCACAGGTATGCCTGAGTGTCTTCTCACTCTCACAGTGGGAATGGCAGGTACACCGATTGCAGGATTCTCTGGTTCCAATACAACGGGTGGTTCTTCCACTCTAGGTGCTTCTACTACTGGTGGGAACATCAAGGTTGGGATTAGGTATGTACCTTCTATTTGAGGCCAATCCGCTGGTAATTCTCCAATGAGTGTCTTGACTGTCTTTGGCTTCTCTTTCTCAGGTTCTGGACAAGGTACATCTTCTTCTGGTTGTAACTGTTGAGGGTACTTCTTCAAATGATCTCTGGACACTGTTGCTGCTGTTTTGCCATGGTTTTTGCTGATGAGACAGGTTTTCTGGTTATCAAAGTTGGATGGTAACACAGTGTATGGTTCCTTTTCCATTGATCATCTAGTTTGTGCATTCTTCTTTTTCTTTTCAAAACCAATTCACCTGGTGTTAAGGGCATTCCTTGCGCACTTTTGTTAAAGTTGGTAACTTGTTTTTTCTCTAGATTTTTCAAAGCTTCTCTCAACGCATTCCTGTATTTTCTGGTATTGTTCTTTTCTTCTAGTATCCCCATCTGCATCTGTAGTATCTTCTTCAGGACTACTATGCCTATTTCAAAGTGTACTGGCAATTTTCCTGGTCTTGCTCTAATGAGGTATGCAGGGGTACAATTTGTTGAGCTTACTAGGATGTTGTTGTAAATGTCAACAAGGTCTGGTAACTTCTCTGGCCATTGGTTTCGTTCTTCTAAGGGCAGAATTCAATTACCACGTGATTCATCTTTTCACACATTCCATTAGTTTGAGGATGGTAAGGCGTGGTGTTAATTTTCTTGCTTCCGTATAGGCGACAGAACTCTTGAAATATTTCAGCTTCAAAGGCAGGACCTTGGTCTGTCAATTCCTGTTCTGGATAACCATGTGGTCTGCAGAAATAGGCTTGAAACGTTCTTGCTGCTGTCTGAGCTGTTAAATCCTACCGTAGCTACCACAAGGAATCTGGATAGTGGTCTACCATGGTAAGAGCATAGGTGTAGCCTGATTTGCTAGGTGCGAGTTTGACATGATCTAAGGCTACCAGTTCTAATGGTTGTTTGGTGATGATAGGCTGAAGTGGTGCTTTCTGGCTGTTACGGTCTCTTCTTCTTAATGAGCATGGTCCATACTTTTGACACCATCTCTCTTTGGAGGCTCTCATGCTGATCCAAAAGAATCTCTCACGTAACAGTATTTCCAGTTTTCTCCATCCAAAGCGTCCCGCTCCATCATGGTATGCTTCCAATACCATTTGGACGTCTCTCTTTGGAACCACAACTTGCCATACCATTTCATGTGTTCTTGGGTTGATATACCGTCTGCACAATTAACCTTGATAGATGAATAACCTGCTTCTTTCTTTCCACTGGTACTGGGCCTCTGGTGGAGCATTCTTTTCAAGTTGGGAATCCGGTTAGGTTATTAACTTCTTTACAAGGCTCACTGCCTGATCATTGTCTTGAGTCTCCTTCCATCCATAGTGAGGCAACGGGTTTAGTGCAACAGTCTGACGGTTCTGGTAGATGTGATCTTCAGCCATTTTCCATTTTCTACTTTTATGAAAAGCTGGGAGTTCTTTTTCTTCCAAGTCATCTTCCTCTTCTTCAAGTCCTTGCAGATGTACTTGAGGGTTTCTGGAGAGGGCATCAGCATTTGCGTTGTTGCGGCCTGCCCGGTACTTGATGGTGAAGTCATAGTTCGATAGTCGGGGCCATCCAGCGTTACTCCAATGCATCAAGTTTTGCGGTATCCTGGTGTTTTAACGGGTTATTTTCCGTGAAGACGGTAAATTTCGAAGCTGCCAGGTAATGCTTGAACCTCTCTGTTATAGCCCAGAACAAGGCCAGGAACTCCAACTTAAAGGAACTGTAGTTTTCCGGGTTCCTCTCAGGTGGTCAAAGTTTTCTGCTGGCGTAAGCAATTACTCTCTCTCTACAATCTTGGATCTGAGAAAGGACTGCTCCCAGGCCTACATTGCTTGCGTTGGTGTAAAGGACGAATGGTAGGTTATAATCGGGGTAAGCCAGGATTTCCTCATCGGTTAGAGCCTGCTTCATCTGTTGGAAGGAGTTTTCATGTTCTTCTCCCCATTCCAATAGAGGCTCTGAAGATCTTCTCTTCTTAGATTGGCCTACCAGAAGATCTTGTAGGGGCGCTGCCATCTTTGTGTAGCCCTTAATGAATCCTCTGTAGTACCCAACCAAACCTAAGAATTGACGTACTTCGGTGACGGTGGTTGGTCTCTGCCAATCCTTGATAGCTGTCACTTTTTCCGGGTCTGGTGCTACTCCATCTGCGCTGACCACATACCCGAGATATTGGACTTTAGGTTTCAGCAGGTGACATTTAGATGGTTTGAGCTTCATCTCGTACTTTGCTAAAGCAGCAAATACCTCCGTCAGGTGTTCCAGGTGTTCTTCATAGGTTTTGGAATACATGATGACGTCGTCCAGGTATAAGAGCACCGTCTCGACGTTCCGGTGTCCCAGGCAAAATCCATGAGTCCTTGAAGCGTCCCTAGTGCATTGCATAACCCGAATTGCATGCTGTTGAATTCGCATAGGCCCATTCGTGTTGTGAATGCAGTCTTCTCTCGGTCTTCTTCTGCAACGGAGACCTGCCAATACCCACTAGTGAGATCTAATGTGGAGAAATAATTAGCAGTCTTTAATGCAGCAAGAGACTCCTCTTTTCGGGGTAACGGGTAAGCATTTTTGTGAGTGATCTTATTGACCTCCCTGTAATCCACACACATCCTCATCGTGCCATCCTTCTTTCTGACTAGGACTAAGCGGGCTGCCCATGGACTACAGCTATCTCTTATAACCCCAGCTTCCTTCATGTCCCGCAGCATCTCTTTGGCATGCTGGTAGTGATTTGGTGGCATGGATCTGTGTCTCAATTTAATTGGGAGATGATGTCCTGTGGGTATGTGATGGTGTACCCCTTTTATCCTCCCAAAATCTAATGGATGCTTACTGAATATTTGTTCGAACTCTTGTGCTACCTAGTAGACTCCGCGCTTCTGGTGAGAAGGGGTGGCATGTGTTCCTATGTGCAACTTCTGACACCACTCCTCTAGCTGTCCTTTGGAGTTATTATCCTCCGCCTGACTTGACGGGGAAACGGGCTCTACTGCCTGTATGTTGTTGTTACAGACAGTATACAGCTTTGCTACAGTAGCATACCGGGTCAGTTTTACTTCCTCTTCCCACAATTTAATACACGAATTGGTACTCTTCCTTTGCGTACATCCACCACGCCTCTGGCTGTCAGTAGTGTAGGTCTATGCTCTGATATATACCGCCTCTACAACTGCCTGGTATTCCTTTCCTCTGAGATCTATTGCTGCTCGACCCCATATCATCATTTCACTTTTCGATGGTAACTCACTGCCAATCTCTTCCCCAGACAGATTTACCTGTTGCTTGTGGATGAGGGCTCGGATTTCTCTTTGGATGACTCTTGTCCGCCCATAACCAGCAGTCACAGCAATCTGTCAGAATAAAAACAACACTTCTCCAAGGTAGTTTTCAATTACATTAGTACCAATTACCATGTAGGGGTATTTCTCATCAGGATTATCCTCTACCACACATAACCCTTGGCCTTTTAACTCTACCCTCCCCAGCTTTATTGTCACTTCTCTGAACCCCACCTGATTTTGTGGTTGCCCATTAGCTGCAAGAATGACAAAGTTAGGGTCTAGGGGTCTAAGATCAGTGTCAGACCAAAATTGTTTGTAGAGGATATGTGGGATGGTTGTAATCTGTGACCCGATGTCCAATAGGGCCGACATGGGGAATCCTAGTGTAATGTTGAGGTACGGACGGCCTCCCACGTACCGATTTACACCAGTCATTTGGGCTCAGTTGTCCTACTCCTGGGGGCTGGCCCTCAGGCCCAGGAATCTCGTGTTTAAAGGACATCCTCTTGCAAAGTGGCCTGGTTTGTTGCAACTTTTTATAAATCATGAAGGGTTTTTCTGAATCCGTTGTCGCAACGTAGGCAGATGGGTTGTCCTGAAGAATCCGTGTAGTCCCTGGGTCTGCGTCAGTCCCCTGAATGGGCGACTTGTTGGTCCCCTCCATGGGCGACATGGGTCTACGTTGGAATGGTGCGTTGGTCCCCTGCACGGGCGACTTGTTCTTCCTCCTCATCCATGGAACGTCCTTAGGGCAATCAGCTAGTTTGATTTTGCTTGGAGGTGGTGCTCCAGGCATGGCTTGCAAGAGTTTTAGTCCATAGTCCATATTTTTGGTTAGCTGCAGCACCTGGTTGTGCAAGTCATCATTAGTTGTTTGCTACAGCTTGTCTTTCCACTTTTACAGGATCTTTAGAAGCAGGTTTGAAGTCTATGGGAGAGGTGTTAACCTGCCAGCATTGGATTGCAGGCTCTGCAGGCACTGGATCCTGTAACACTGTTATAGCAAGATCTTTTAAGTCATTAAAGTTCACAGTTGGATGATCCAAGACCCACATGTGTACCTGCTGGCGGTGGTAGTCTGACCTCAATCTGCAAGCATTTTATCCTCTTGTAGCACACTTGCCGGGTCTACCTGCTTTAAGGACCGGAGTGCCCCTTGTAAACGGAGTGCAAAATCTCTGATAGTATCCTACGGTCTCTGCTTGCACTGGTAGAACAGCATCCTCAATTCAAACTGTGTGTTTTTCGAAAGCAGCTTTGAGCTTGTCAAACACTTTAGCTGCAGAGTTTCTGTCAGCATCACTCCAAGACTCAGCCTCCAGCTCCGCTGCGCCTGTTAATTGTCCCAGCACAACGGTGGCTCGCTGCTTTTCTGTCATCGTATACATGTCCATCACTGCACACATCTTTGTTTGAAAACTGCTAGGGTACCAGGTTTACCTTCGTATGTTGGCAACCATTTTGCGCCCGGTATTTATGGCAAGTCTATCGGCATTATCGGGGCCGCTGCTCCGGGGCTGCGTTCCGGGCATCCCCTCTGTCAGGGACCTGTGCGTCTTCCGAGTCACTCATGATGGGGCCCCCCTAGTTAATCGCTGCCAGCCGGTGAGGTAAAAAAAAACTTTTCCGGTCATCGGCAACTTTGCAGGGGGAGTCGAGCACCTCGGGTATTTCCGGAACTGGGAACTGCACTTTGCTGATCTCCTGCAGAGTGTAGGGGCGAGCCTTATCTTCCACTTTCTTCTGCCCGCTCTGTTACACAGTTAAATTTCTGTGGCGGAGTAATGGCGGCCCGATTTTACAGTTCACAAACAGTTAATAAAGTTCAATTCTAGGCACACACTACCCAGTTTTACCGGGCACGGGATCCTGTTCGTGACACCAGGTTGAGGCGGTCGACAGGGTAGGGGGTACTCGGGCACCGGGACTGATGGCGACTTGGATGGGGGATCACGGCTGGTCGGTCCCCGGTCCCGTTCCCTGGACCCTCAATGGCGGGAATGGTGGGGAATGATGGTGATGAAGGGGAATAGTTACGTGACACCACCTGTGGTACCTTGTAACGAGTATACCAGTGCTGTTGCCGGCCACTGAGGTGATGGAGATGCAGACCAGTGTACTACAGCTCCTCACAGGGGAAGCTTTACCTCAGGGCAGCGGGGATGGATGAGGGGAGTCAAAGTAGCATTTCTGCGGTTAACGTTATGGATGGCGGCGGTTAAACAGGCACATGCACACACAGTAGTCTTTGTTTTGTTACCTTTTACTGATGACGGGTAACAGGTAAAGTCCAGAGAAGTAACCAGGTTCCCAATGCAATTCGAGAATTTCACCTTGGAGAGTTGTGAGGCCTCCTCTGTCACTGTGTACGGTGGTTTGGGGTAAGTCCTGCCTGTAATTGAACTCACCACTCCTTCTCCCTCTCAGGGCTTTACTCTATCACTGACAATGAGGTCCTTCTGCGAGGTCCCTATTCCCCCTTGGCACCTGGTCCTGTGTTTGGTCAGGTTAGAGTGTCTCTTTCTAGTTACCTCAGGGGGATTTGGTCCTCCTGGTCCTTCTGGGCTTTTACTGCTGCAATGGATGCTTTGCATTGACTCCGGTGTCCGGGTGAGCTACAGGGAAACCGGATTTGTTCCCTCCTTTAATTCTCCTATTTCTCCACTGGCCTCCGATCCTCTCCCAAGGGTTCAGCACAGCTGGGTCAGTGTTCCCTGGTCCTGGGCCTGGATTGTTCCCAGCGACCAGCTCCTCACTCCTGCTCTCTCCTCTCTCTGAAACTTACTTCTTCTCACTGGACCAACTCACTCCTCCCCTCAAGCCTGGATCTTTTAAAGGGGATCTTGCTTAAGGCAGCCAGTAGAGCTCCCACTTCAGGTCTGGGGTGGAAGGTGTTGTGTGCTGTGTGAACCAAGGTGTAAATCCCTGCTTGCACCGATGGATCCTGTGGCAATCCCTTGCAGGGGTGCCACATATTTACGCCAGCATGAATGCTAAATATGACCCTGAGTACTTGGCTGTTATGTTGTAGCTGTTGCATGCTATGTTATTCTGAAATCACCAACCATGAGCACTATCTACATAATGGAATTAAGTAAAAAGTAGATCCTTGTAATCTGCCTCCTGTGTTTCATTTTTGTCTACCTGAGTACCTGCAGAGCATATTCCCTCGGTAAGACACATTCCTTCAATTTCATACCTTGATTTCATTATGAGACCAAAAGGATGACCGGTGGCTGGTATTGGCAGCAGCATTGCACCACTGACATTACATCAACAGCCAATCATTGAGCTCAGCAGCTCTATTTGTGTAGATGAAATGCACTACTCAGTGCCTCTGAGCTCAGTGATTGGTTGCTGTCCTTTAAATGTGAAATCAGCAATGCAGTTAATATCAAACACTGGGAGCAGTAGGAGAGACTTAGGCTGGGGTCACACTTGCAAGTGCAATTGCGTTGACCGCATCCTAATCTGGATAAGCTGCATCCTAATCTGGATAATCCTAATCTGGTAAACGCAATTGCCTTCAGACACATTTTTCTGCTAAAATGTGTTCTGGAAACCACAATGCGGTAACCCCGGATTGCTCATGATGTGTAATCCGGAGCAATCCAGTTACCGTATACTTTGTTCATCCCTGCTGCCGCAGGGATGAACAAAGTGTTAAATGTTATTAAGACATTTAATATTAATACTAGATGTGGGCAACATGTCTCTAGGGGGTGCCCACCCTCCCTAGAGACATGCTGTTCACTCCTGTGAGCGTGTGAAGCTTAATGACGCATTTACAGTATTGTCGACTTTTCCAAATTTCTGAATGAAGCCTCGGCTTCTTACAGTAGATACTGTATGTAATGTACGTATAGTATCAGCGGCTGTTTAGGGTCCTGCAAGCATTAACATTAGGTCTATGGTGGTGCGCTGCCCATAGACCTAATGTCAATGCTTAACAGGACCAAGGACAGCGGCTGATACTATACGTACATTACGTGCAGTATCTCCTCTACTGTGAGGAGCAGCGGCTTCATTCAGAAATTTGTAAAAGCCGACAATACTGTAAATGCCTCATTAACCCCTCACATGCTCACAGGAGTGGACAGCATGTCTCTAGGGCTTTTGGGCACCCCCTAGAGACATGTTGCCCACATCTACTATTAATATTTAATGTTAAATATGTTATTTAAACACTTTGTTTAATCCCTGCGGCAGCAAGGATAAACAAAGTATATGGTAACTGGATCGCTCCGGATTACCATACACTTTGTTTAATCCCTGCGGCAGCAAGGATAAACAAAGTATATGGTAACTGGATCGCTCCGGATTACACATCATGAGCAATCCGGTTACCGCATTGCAGTTTGCAAACCGCTCAAACTGCAGTCTGCATGATTTTTACCGCAGGCTGCAGATCCGGATGCGGTAATCGGATTTCATGTAGAGCAATCCGGTTAACATACTGGGCTCCTATGGGGAGTGGTTCCTGATCCGGTTTTGAGCTTTTTACAGCTCAAAACCGGATCAGGATTTAAAAATTCTGCCGCAAGTGTGACCCTAGCCTTACTGAGATTGGCAGTATATCTAGATTCACTCACACCCATACAAGTCTACGGGTATGAGTGAAATATTGTACTGCACTCGGATAGTTGGATGAGCGCAGTCCGATATACGAGACAAGCAATGGAGGAGATGGAGAGATTAATGTCTCCATATTCTCCGCCCAATTCTTACATGCAAGAGAGTGGATGACTGTTGCCTCTCACTTACAGCAGAATTTGAGTTGAGAGTCATTAGCACATGATTCTCTCACATCACATGCCATATACCAGAGTGACCCTGGCTTTCCCCACATTTACTTTTACTCTGCATGAGTACAACACAGTTTGTTGGTCTTTTTACAACAAAATGCACTGAGGGACTGAGATTTTTTAAAAGGAGAAAACCACATTAAATGGGTTTTCCCACGAACACAGGTCATTTTAGGGTTCTTTTTAATCAATAGATCGTGGAATAATACTAATTTCCACAATTGGATGTTCAAAATAATGTTCATGTGCTGAGATAATCTAATATATAAACACCCTAACGCACTTCCGTAAGTTTCGGCGCTACTTCCGTCGTCGTGGACGTGGCTGCCAAACTTACGGAAGTGCGTTAGGGACACACACACACAGAGACACACACACACACTCCAGTATACTTACCCCGCCGCCATCCCGCTACACCGTTCCCGTTATGGCTCCGCCCACCTCGCGAGACTCCCACCATGGCTCCGCCCACCTCGCGAGACTCCCGCCATGGCTCCGCCGACCTCGCGGGACTCCCGCCATGGCTCCGCCCACCTCGCGGGACTCTGCTGACCACAGAGCCTCCTTCCTGCGCTGACCACTCTGCCTCCTTCCTGCGCATACCACAGAGCCGCCGTCCTCTGCTGACCACAGACCCGCCGTCCTCTGCTGACCACAGAGCCGCCGTCCTCTGCTGACCACAGAGCCGCCATCCTCTGCTGACCACAGAGCTTCCTTCCTGCGCTAACCACAGAGCCTTCTTCCTGCGCTGACCACAGAGCCTCCTTCCTGCGCTGACCACAGAGCCTCCTTCCTGTGCTGACCACAGAGCCTCCTTCCTGTGCTGACCACAGAGCCCCCGTCCTCTGCTGACCACAGAGCCTCCTTCCTGCGCTGACCACAGAGCCTCCTTCCTGCGCTGACCACAGACCCGCCGTCCTCTGCTGAACACAGAGCCTCCTTCCTGCGCTGACCACTCTGCCTCCTTCCTGTGCTGACCACAGAGCCGCCGTCCTCTGATGACCACAGAGCCGCCATCCTCTGCTAACCACAGAGCTCCCGTCCTCTGCTGACCACAGAGCCGCCATCCTCTGCTGACCACAGAGCCTCCTTCCTGCGCTGACCACAGAGCCTCCTTCCTGCGCTGACCACAGAGCCTCCTTCCTGTGCTGACCACCGAGCCTCCTTCCTGTGCTTACCACTCTGCCTCCTTCCTGCGCTGACCACAGACCCACCGTCCTCTGCTGACCACAGACCCGCCGTCCTCTGCTGACCACAGAGCCGCCGTCCTCTGCTGACCACAGAGCCCCCGTCCTCTGCTGACCACAGAGCCTCCTTCCTCCGCTTACCACAGAGCCTCCTTCCTGCGCTGACCACAGACCCGCCGTCCTCTGCTGACCACAGAGCCTCCTTCCTGTGCTTACCACTCTGCCTCCTTCCTGCGCTGACCACAGACCCGCCGTCCTCTGCTGACCACAGACCCGCCGTCCTCTGCTGACCACAGAGCCGCCGTCCTCTGCTGACCACAGAGCCCCCGTCCTCTGCTGACCACAGAGCCTCCTTCCTCCGCTTACCACAGAGACTCCTTCCTGCGCTGACCACAGACCCGCCGTCCTCTGCTGACCACAGAGCCTCCTTCCTGCGCTGACCACTCTGCCTCCTTCCTGTGCTGACCACAGAGCCGCCGTCCTCTGATGACCACAGAGCTGTCATCCTCTGCTGACCACAGAGCCCCCGTCCTCTGCTGACCACAGAACCACCATCCTCTGCTGACCACAGAGCCTCCTTCCTGCGCTGACCACAGAGCCTCCTTCCTGCACTGACCACAGAGCCTCCTTCCTGTGCTGACCACCGAGCCTCCTTCCTGTGCTGACCACTCTGCCTCCTTCCTGCGCTGACCACAGACCGCCCGTCCTCTGCTGACCACAGACCCGCCGTCCTCTGCTGACCACAGAGCCGCCGTCCTCTGCTGACCACAGAGCCCCCGTCCTCTGCTGACCACAGTGCCCCCGTCCTCTGCTGACCACAGAGCCCCCGTCCTCTGCTGACCACAGAGCCCTGTCCTCTGCTGACCACAGAGCCTCCTTCCTGCGCTGACCACAGAGCCTCCTTCCTGCGCTGACCACAGAGCCTCCTTCCTGCACTGACCACAGAGCCTCCTTCCTGTGCTGACCACAGAGCCTCCTTCCTGTGCTGACCACAGAGCCTCCTTCCTGCGCTGACCACTCGACTACAGAGCCTCCTTGCTGCGCTGACCACAGAGCCTCCTTCCTGCGCTGACCACAGACCCGCTGTCCTCTGCTGACCACAGAGCCTCCTTCCTGCGCTGACCACTCTGCCTCTTCCTGCGCTGACCACAGAGCCGCCGTCCTGCGCTCACCACTCTGCCTCCTTCCTGCGCTAACCACTCTGCCTCCTTCCTACACTGACCACAGAGCCACCGTCCTCTGCTGACCACAGAGCCGCCGTCCTCTGCTGACCACAGAGCCGCCGTCCTCTGCTGACCACAGAGCCGCCATCCTCTGCTGACCACAGAGTCGCCGTCCTCTGCTGACCACAGAGCCGCCGTCCTCTGCTGACCACAGAGCCGCCGTCCTCTGCTGACCACAGAGCCGCCGTCCTCTGCTGACCACTCAGCCGCCGTCCTCTGCTGACCACTCAGCCGCCGTCCTCTGCTGACCACAGAGCCGCCGTCCTCTGCTGACCACAGAGCCGCCGTCCTCTGCTGACGACAGAGCCGCCCTCCTCTGCTGACCACAGAGCCCCCGTCCTCTGCTGACCACAGAGCCCCCGTCCTCTGCTGACCACAGAGCCGCCGTCCTCTGCTGACCACTGAGCCGCCGTCCTCTGCTGACCACCGACCCTCCGTCCTTCCCTGACCACTGACCCTCCGTCCTGCCCTGACCACAGAGCCGCCGTCCTGCGCTCATCACTCTGCCTCCTTCCTGCGCTCACCACTCTGCCTCCTTCCTGCGCTGACCACTCTGCCTCCTTCCTGCACTGACCACAGAGCCGCCGTCCTCTGCTGACCACAGAGCCGCCATCCTCTGCTGACCACAGAGCCGCCGTCATCTGCTGACCACTGAGCTGCCGTCCTCTGCTGACCACAGAGCCGCCGTCCTCTGCTGACCACAGAGCCGCTGTCCTCTGCTGACCACAGAACCGCCGTCCTCTGCTGACCACAGAGCCGCCGTCCTCTGCTGACCACAGAGCCACCGTCCTCTGCTGACCACAGAGCCGCCGTCCTCTGCTGACCACAGAGCCGCCGTCCTCTGCTGACCATAGAGCCGCCGTCCTCTGCTGACCACAGAGCCGCCATCCTCTGCTGACCACTCAGCCGCCGTCCTCTGCTGACCACTCAGCCGCCGTCCTCTGCTGACCACTCAGTCGCCGTCCTCTGCTGACACAGAGCCCCCGTCCTCTGCTGACCACAGAGCCGCCGTCCTCTGCTGACCACAGAGCCGCCGTCCTCTGCTGACCACAGAGCCCCCGTCTTCTGCTGATCACAGAGCCCCTGTCCTCTGCTGACCACAGAGCCGCCGTCATCTGCTGACCACAGAGCCGCTGTCCTCTGCTGACCACAGATCCGCCGTCATCTGCTGACGACAGAGCCCCCCTCCTCTGCTGACCACAGAGCCCCCGTCCTCTGCTGACCACAGAGCCGCCGTCCTCTGCTGACCACGGAGCCGCTGTCCTCTGCTGACCACCGACCCTCCGTCCTGCCTTGACCACCGACCCTCCGTTCTGCGCTCACCACTCTGCCTCTGTCCTGCGCTCACCACTCTGCCTCCGTCCTGCGCTCACCACTATGCCTCCGTACTGCGCTCACCACTCTGCCTCCGTACTGCGCTCACCACTCTGCCTCTGTCCTGCGCTCACCACTATGCCTCCCTCCTGCGCTGACCACTCTGCCTCCGTCCTGCGCTGACCACTGAGACTCCGTCCTGCGCTGACCACTGAGCCTCCTTCCTGCGCTAACCACTGAGCCTCCATTTTGTGCTGATCACTGAGCCTCCATCCTGTGCTGACCACTCAATCCTGTGCTGACCACTCAGCCGCCATCCTCTGCTGATCACAGAGCCTCCGTCCTCTGCTGACCACAGAGCCGCCGTCCTCTGCTGGCCACAGAGCCGCCGTCCTCTGCTGACCACAGAGCCACCGTCCTCTGCTGACCACAGAGCCGCCATCCTTTGCTGACCACTGACCCTCCATCCTGTGCTGACCACTCAATCCTGTGCTGACCACTCAGCCTCCATCCTGTGCTGACCACTCAGCCGCCGTCCTCTGCTGACCACTCAGCCGCCGTCCTCTGCTGACCACAGAGCCGCCGTCCTCTGCTGACCACAGAGCCACCGTCCTCTGCTGACCACAGAGCCGCCGTCCTCTGCTGACCACAGAGCCGCCGTCCTCTGCTGACCACAGAGCCACCGTCCTCTGCTGACCACAGAGCCGCCGTCCTCTGCTGACCACAGAGCCGCCGTCCTCTGCTGACCACAGAGCCTCCTTCCTGCGCTGACCACAGAGCCTCCTTCCTGCGCTGACCACAGACCCGCCGTCCTCTGCTGACCACTCTGCCTCCTTCCTGCGCTGACCACTCTGCCTCCTTCCTGCGCTGACCACTCTGCCTCCTTCCTGCGCTGACCACAGAGCCGCCGTCCTCTGCTGACCACAGAGCCGCCGTCCTGCGCTCATCACTCTGCCTCCTTCCTGCGCTGACCACTCTGCCTCCTTCCTGCGCTGACCACTCTGCCTCCTTCCTGCGCTGACTACTCTGCCTCCTTCCTGCTCTGACCACAGAGCCGCCGTCCTCTGCTGACCACAGAGCCGCCGTCCTCTGCTGACCACAGAGCCGCCGTCCTCTGCTGACCACAGAGCCGCCATCATCTGCTGACCACAGAGCCGCCCTCCTCTGCTGACCACAGAGCCGCCCTCCTCTGCTGACCACAGAGCCGCCCTCCTCTGCTGACCACAGAGCCGCCCTCCTCTGCTGACCACAGAGCCGCCCTCCTCTGCTGACCACAGAGCCGCCCTCCTCTGCTGACCACAGAGCCGCCCTCCTCTGCTGACCACAGAGCCGCCCTCCTCTGCTGACCACACAGCCGCCGTCCTCTGCTGACCACACAGCCCCCGTCCTCTGCTGACCACACAGCTGCCGTCCTCTGCTGACCGCAGAGCCGCCGTCCTCTGCTGACCACAGAGTCGCCGTCCTCTGCTTACCACACAGCCGCCGTCCTCTGCTCACCACACAGCCGCCGTCCTCTGCTCACCACACAGCCGCCGTCCTCTGCTCACCACACAGCCGCCGTCCTCTGCTGACTACCGACCCTCCGTCCTGCCCTGACCACTGACCCTCCGTCCTGCCCTGACCACCGACCCTCCGTCCTGCGCTCACCACTCTGCCTCCGTCCTGCGCTCACCACTCTGCCTCCGTCCTGCGCTCACCACTCTGCCTCCGTCCTGCGCTCACCACTCTGCCTCCGTCCTGCGCTCACCACTCTGTCTCCATCCTGCGCTCACCACTCTGCCTCCGTCCTGCGCTCACCACTCTGCCTCCGTCCTGTGCTGACCACTGAGCCTCCATCCTGCGCTCAACACTCTGCCTCCATGCTGCACTAACCACTGAGCCACTGCGCAGTGCTAACCACTGAGCCAACACACTGTGAAAACCACTTAGCCATCAAATACAGTGCTAACCACTGAGCCACCGTATACAGTGCTAACAACTGAGCCACCGTATACAGTACTAACCACTGAGCCAACATATGCACTGAAAACCACTGAGCCACCATATACAGTGCTAACCACTGAGCCACCATATACAGTGCTAACCACTCAGCCACTATACTGTACTATATATAGATGTACTATACAAACCCATATTGTTTAATTCCACTCAGGTGACACCTGTTATGGGAGTATCATTGTGAACTGTATAAACTGTAAATATTACTTGTATATACTGATCATGTCCTGTATATATTTTACAACCTGCAGCAACTACCGTGATCAAGGTCCGGGAAGGACCGAAACGTTGGTTTCTCGCTGCTCCTGAATGAAAAAGACCACATTCTTTGCAAACTTACACATGAGTGTGCGATTGTTTTCTTCTTCAATTACCTACGTGGGTTAACCAGACCCCTCAATCAGCACCTCAACATATGAAAAAAGCCTCAGAGTGCACGCCTTCTAGTCAGAAATCTAACGTTGGATCTTGGCTGCTGCACCAGAGTTCTACGAATGTCAACCGACTCCTTCACCTATGATGATACTGCCCGAGACGATATCGTGGCACAAGTCACCGAATCAACCGAATTTTTGAAGGTACCTAGCAAGGATCTGAGAGAGAGAGATTTCGAGAGAGAAAAACGGAAATTCGTTTCTTTTGACCTACACTGCAGAACACTGGCAGAGTACTACCGCCAGAAGAAGATACCCCGAGGACTGAGGAGCAACTTAAGACCAACCCTATTCTCAGAGAGTGAAGAGTATTGTAAGAAATTCCAACAGATCTTGAACAAATGCTCTTTTGACCTCATAGCCCTGACCATCGAACATCTAAGAACAGCAATCTCAGAAACAAAGGAAAAGATCTCTGTGATTGAGGCACAACTCGTGGGCTCGTTCACATCCAATGACCTGACAGAACTAAAAAACAGAGTCAACGAGTCTATAGCCAACTATAGAAGAATTCTACAGGAAAGAAAACGCCAGAAATTTCAGAGAGATACTGAAAATTACGAGTTAAATAAAGTGTACAGATGGAACGAACCCGCTCCATATATACCAAGACCATGGCGAAGAGCACCGCAACAACCCCAATCCCCAAGTTCTGGCAGCGACTCGGGTTCCGGACCGAGGGGAGGAGCTCCTTTTTTAGGACCTTACCCAAGAAGAGGTACCCCACGCGGAGGTCAAGGAGGCGGAGGTCAACCCAGAATGAGGACCAGATCGCAGGTAAGGGTCCCAACCTGATAGTAAATATCTCTCACTATACTCTTTCTCCAATAGAATTTAAAGTGTTGAATAAGGGTTTAAGTTTTTGCCCGACACCCAAATGGAACTCCTTTAACCTTGAAAGGGATTTACAAAACTTCTACAGGACTATTAGATTAAAGACACATTTTGAGTCAGGTCAGACGAGCCAGAGTACTAGAACACCTGTGACACAAAAGGCAGTCAGTATCTCTACCCTAGGATTACGTAACAAAAGTAACTTTCTGCCACCAAAGACATATAATGCAACGGAAACATTTATCTCACTAGTTGAACAAGATGTAAAAGAACATCTACATGAACACAAACTAGGTTTCTTCCCCATTCGCAACAATATCACGCACATCGAACGTCAAGCCCTACATGCACTCCAACACAATAAAGACATTACTATTAAACCAGCGGATAAAGGCAATGCGATTGTAGTTATGAATACCTCAGACTATATAAAAGAAATTCGTAGACAACTTGATGATTCAGACACATACAAAAGAATTAATAGTGATCCTACAGGTAAAATCAAGAACAGAATCCAGACAATCCTACAATCCTATATGAGAAAAAACACCATAGATGAAAAAACAGCTACATTCCTAAGCAAATCAGACCCCGTAACACCGGTAATTTATATACTACCAAAAATCCACAAAAATCTAAACAATCCACCAGGACGACCCATAGTAGCTTCCACAGAATCTATCCTCTCTCCACTATCGATCTTTCTTGAAAAAATTCTCACCCCATTGGCACATAAAACAAAATCCTTCATTCTAGATACAAACAGCTTTTTAGCCAAACTTAATACGTTGGGTAAACTACCTATTGATTGTATCTTACTTACTCTCGACGTAAATAGCCTTTACACCTCTATAGACCATGAAAAAGGTATCCTTGCAGCCAAAGAGGCTCTTCTAGAATCAGAATACTCTCAGGATGAAATTCAACTGTGTCTAGACCTATTAGCAACAGTTCTAAAAGAAAACTTTTTTCTGTTCCAAGATGACTTTTTCTTGCAAACGCGTGGGACCGCGATGGGGGCCAATATGGCTCCGGCCTACACAAATTTATATATGGATAACTTCGAAAGGACATACGTATATTCCCATCCACTGTTTCAAAAAAAATGCCACCGTTTGGATTCGTTATATTGATGACATTTTTTGCATCTGGAAGGGCAGCCCCATGGAGTTGGAGCTGTTCTTTTCAGACATCAATAAGATAAGACCTGAACTCACCTTCACCATGCAGCATGATCCAAATGAAATCAATTTCCTAGATGCCAAAGTTTTCAAAAAAATGGATGGCAGCCTAGGCACGGATATTTACAAAAAACCCACTGACCGTAACGGCCTATTACATTTTGATAGTTGCCACCCCAGCTCTACTAAAACTAGCCTACCAAGATCCCAACTCCAGAGGGTAGCTAGACTCGTGTCAGAGGGTGACTCCCTTCCGCTGAGACTGCGTGAGATGGGTGACAAATTCCGCAAAAGAAATTATCCGGAGGACCTTATCCAATCGGAGACAGCACGAATTTTAAATCATGAAGTGTCAACATCCCCTACAGTCAAAGCGGACAGAGTACCCTTTGTACATACTCACCACCCAACAATGCCCAAAATATACAATATCAAAAAAAACATTGGCCTCTCCTGAAAAAGGCATACCCAAAAATCAATATTTTTGAACATCCTCCCCTAATGTGCAAAAGGAGACCCCCTAACCTAAAAAATTCTCTGATCAGAGCAGACATTGGTAGCAACACAAAACTACCAACACAAACGTTCTTGCATACACAACGAAAAGGTACTTTTCCTTGCCTTAGCTGTGCTGCATGCTCAAACGTGATTAAAGGGGACCACTTCACACACCCACAGACAGGTAAATCATACCCGATCAAAGAATACCATACATGCAACTCTAACTATGTAGTGTACCTAATCAAATGCCCTTGCGGCTTATTATATATCGGTGAAACTACTCAACACATCAAAGACAGAATGGCGAGTCATAAATCTACAATAAGGTGTGAGAAAAACTGGCTACCAATCCCACACCATTTCAATGAGGCAAAACATTCAGTTTCTCAGCTGAGATACCAGGTGATTGAACAGGTCACCAGACCCCGCAGGGGTGGCAACCATATACAACTCCTAAGAACGAGGGAAAGCTTCTGGATTTATACACTACAAACCTTACATCCAAAAGGGTTAAACAGGGAAATAGATTGGCTGGCTTGACCTGACACTAATGTCTTCTTCTTATAACCCCCTTCTTCTAGATGTACTAAGGAAACGTGATTATCGCACCACCTTGTCTGTCTATAGTCGTGCACCAGGAGGGTAAGAGATTGTAGTGCATGTTAGTCTTGCTATGGATGTTTTGCATAGATTTGTAGATAATGTTTACATAATATATTTTTTTCTGTGACTACGGGTTGGGACCCCCTGTGTTTCTTTTGGCACTATTTTCCCTACAGGACTCAATCCTCCGTGAAGCACCTTCTATATTAGGTGGAAACAAGAATCCAACAACGTACTTGTGCACCCATAAGAAGATTGTAAAATTATAAAACGAAACAAGCATGGCATATTTTTATACTGATCCCCCTCTCCAGGGGGCCCAGTATATATGTGATTACTTGATATATATGTGTCTAATCTGTATGTACATATATCTTGTGGATCCTACATCCCCTAGTGCTACTAACCAACCTCGAGTCATTTATCTAAGAACCCTCCTAACAATCCATACACATCATTATATTAATATCTTCCAATACATAATTTTAGAATAAATGAGTCACCTTTCTATTATATAACAGATAGAAACAGAGATATGGCCCAAATACCACAGTTATGGGATATACTAGGAATACTGTGACACTTTCCCTACACTTCTCCCACAACAGGGCATGCTGTCAGCGTAGTCACTGTTTGTGACATGCTTCCGCCCTTCTAAGCACCGTCACCATGGATACAAGCTGACAGACAGGTGCGGTCACTTCCGGTGACGCACTTCCGCCGGTAACGCGCATGCGCCGGCGTCCGCGTTCAGATCCGGTCCGCTCCTTTATAGAGCGGACGGACCAGCGGCAGGCACGCAGCAAATATGAAATACCCGGAACGGGACCCCAAATAATAAGAATCAAGGTGAGCACATGCATATAAGATATCCCTTAACATGAACCTCTGTTATAATAATGTCTATTAGAATCACTGCACACATACACTTAAGGAGTTTTTTTGCTTGTTGGTGAAATTTATTGAAACAAGTGCTCTTATAGTGATTGCGACAGAATGACGTTTTGGTCATTCAAGACCTTGATCACATAAGTCGCCTTGAGCTATGTTGTGGTTCATGAAGGATGTGGTCCTTATGATCAGTATAGGAACAGCGGGTATGCCCTTAGTAGTTCTGAACTGAGGGCTGTCCTGTACAGTGACTCCTCCTTGCTACAACTGAGTGTGAACACACTCCACCGCCGTGCCACAACCCCACATAGAGTGACCGCTCTGACCCTGGCTAACCTAAAGGCATTAGTGACCATTACCCTGTACAGGACAGCCCTCAGTTCAGAACTACTAAGGGCATACCCGCTGTTCCTATACTGATCATAAGGACCACATCCTTCATGAACCACAACATAGCTCAAGGCGACTTATGTGATCAAGGTCTTGAATGACCGAAACGTCATTCTGTCGCAATCACTATAAGAGCACTTGTTTCAATAAATTTCAACAACAAGCAAAAAAACTCCTTAAGTGTATGTGTGCAGTGATTCTAATAGACATTTATGTGGGACTTACGAGCCTCCTTCACTAGCACCATACCCCCACACCTATCGTGTGCTAGCCATTGAATCTCATTCTGTTATAATAATGGGACCGGACTCTGCCCCTACTAACGGTTCAAATACAGGTCTCTGGAATGAGACTGAACATATGGATATAGATCTGTGCATGAACGTCCGTAATAGGGCTGCATGCCTACATTTTAAACCCTCCTCATATATGGTATATATATATATATATATAAAAAAAAACCTCCTGATATACTCCATTTTCTCCCACTTCCAGGCACCTTGGAACAGGGTCAAAGAAGTACCTTTGTTCTGCTACCCTCAAAAGGTAACTTGTAACAGTGAAATATAAACATTAATACCGATCTAATAATTTTGTAATTAAATGAATGTATATGATTTGTAACAGCTGGAAAACCTAGTGGGACATCGACCCCAAACAGGATAGGAGCATATATGAAAAAAGAGGGTAATTCAACCTTTATATTATTTATTTTTCTATCAATACCTATCCAAACCATGCACATTCAGATTCCTTAGACTATACATAATATACCAACTCCTGAAAGGTCACCTGAATCTCTCTTAGGAATACTCTCCCTCTCTCCCTGGCTGTACTATATATAGATGTACTATACAAACCCATATTGTTTAATTCCACTCAGGTGACACCTGTTATGGGAGTATCATTGTGAACTGTATAAACTGTAAATATTACTTGTATATACTGATCATGTCCTGTATATATTTTACAACCTGCAGCAACTACCGTGATCAAGGTCCGGGAAGGACCGAAACGTTGGTTTCTCGCTGCTCCTGAATGAAAAAGACCACATTCTTTGCAAACTTACACAAGAGTGTGCGATTGTTTTCTTCTTCAAATACTGTGAAAACCACTCAGCCATCAAATACAGTGCTAACCACTGAGCCACCATATACATTGCTAACCAATGAGCCACCATATACAGTGCTAACCACTGAGCCACCATACAGTGCTAACCACTGAGCCACCATATACAGTGCTAACCACTGAGCCACCTATACAGTGCTAACCACTGAGCCACCATATACAGTGCTAACCACTGAGCCACCATACAGTGCTAACCACCGAGACACCATATACAGTGCTAACCACTGAGTCACCATATACAGTGCTAACCACTGAGCCATCACCCCGTGAAAACCACTCAGCCATCAAATACAGTGCTAACCACTGAGCCACCGTATACAGTGCTAACCACTGAGCCACCGTATACAGTGCTAACCACTGAGCCACCATATACAGTGCTAACCACTGAGCCACCGTATACAGTGCTAACCACTGAGCCACCATATACAGTGCTAACCACTGAGCCACCATACAGTGCTAACCACTGAGCCACCGTATACAGTGCTAACCACTGAACCACCATATACAGTGCTAACCACTGACCTCTTTATACAATGCTAACCACAGAGGCACCATATACAGTGCTAACCACTGAGCCACCATACAGTGCTAACCACTGAGCCACCACATACAGTGCTAACCACTGAGCCACCATATACAGTGCTAACCACTGAGCCACCGTATACAGTGCTAACCACTGAGCCACCGTATACAGTGCTAACCACTGAGCCACCATATACAGTGCTAACCACTGAGTCACCGTATACAGTGCTAACCACTGAGCCATCACACCGTGAAAACCACTCAGCCATCAAATACAGTGCTAACCACTGAGCCACCGTATACAGTGCTAACCACTGAGCCACCATATACAGTGCTAACCACTGAGCCACCGTATACAGTGCTAACCACTAAGCCACCATACAGTGCTAACCACTGAGCCACCATATACAGTGCTAACCACTGAGCCACCATATACAGTGCTAACCACTGAGCCACCGTATACAGTGCTAACCACTGAGGCACTATATACAGTGCTAACCACTGAGCCACCATACAGTGCTAACCACTGAGCCACCATATACAGTGCCAACCACTGAGCCACCGTATACAGTGCTAACCACTGAGCCACCATATACAGTGCTAACCACTGAGCCACCGTATACAGTGCCAACCACTGAGCCACTGTATACTCTGCTACCCACTGAGCTACCATATACAGTGCCAACCATTGAGCCACCATATACAGTGCTAACAACTGAGCCACCGTATACAGTGCTAACCACTGAGCCACCGTATACAGTGCTAACCACTGAGCCACCGTATACTCTGCTACCCACTGAGCCACCATATACAGTGCTAACCACTGAGCCACCATACAGTGCTAACCACTGAGCCACCATATACAGTGCTAACCACTGAGCCACCGTATACTCTGCTACCCACTGAGCCACCTGTGGTACACACAATTCATTTCACTGCACTCCCCTAACTATTAGTAAATAAACTATATATGGATTCTAGACTACCCGATTCTTTAGAATTGGGCCGCCATCTAGTCTTATATATGTGTCCCTGCTATGTACTGTGTAATGGCCGTGTCTGACCATACAGGGAGCATGATTTGACTCTGAACAGGGGAGAACGCAAAAGAGTATGCAGACATTACAGCACGAGATCGCAGCTCATTCTTTTTTTTTTAGGTAAAACATTTCCCTGCCTGTGTTGAAACATTTTTTAAACCCAAGGAAAGAATTATTTGCAATCCTGTGCAGTAATGTCTGCATACTCTTTGGCGTCCTCCCTTACCCAGAATCAAACCATCTTCCGTGCATGGTAAGACACATCCATTACACGGTACATAGCAGGAGCACATATATAAGATTATTTATTCACTAGCTGTGAGCCCGATGCGATTGCATCGGGATTCTAGAACTGGTGTATAGTTTATTAAATTAGATTTTTAACTAATAATCCAATTATTCCATGATAGATGGCGGCCCAATTGTAAAGAATCGGGAGTGTAGCATGCATATATACATTATTCATTCAAATTTGACAATAATGCACATAAGACATGATAACTATCTATCAACTACCAATGTTTGTATGGTACATTTCAGTGTAGTACATGTCATGATTCTAAGGCAAGGCTTTTCGTACAGATACTGGCACTGATGTTTTGTACAGATTACGTATATTCAATTTATATATGAATATTAATAATCTATGATTAAGCCAGTACATGTTTCCCCACCAACCACGGGAAGGTAGCCTTACAACTGGTGGGACCTACTCTACTCTACCCCTAATAATTAATAGTTAGACTCCTTTTAAAGCAGATATTTTTTGGCTATTTGCAGAAGGTGTAGAATAACCATATACAATTTGTGCACTTGTCACCAAAGGACCTACCTACAGCTGACTTTCAGCAAGTAACATGTAATGTATATGGAACTTGAAATTAGCTTGCAATAAATACGGCAAGCACAGCTTTAACATGTTGACTAAATGCAACCACTAAAAATCAGAGCTAACTGTGATTTTGGCAGTTGAAACTGTTGAAAGCACATGTGCCGCAACTACTGCAAGTAAAGCACAAATTCCATTAACATTTCATGCAACTTACAGTAAGAGTGCTGTAGGTCACCATTAGACAGCAAGTGTCAAAATTGATGTGTTCACACTATAAATTCCACAAATAGCAGAATAAGTCAGATTTAAAAAGAAAATGTCTATTCTTTCCCTATGTGTCTAAATATGTATCTATGTGTCTAAATATGTACCTATATGTATGTATGTATTTATATGTACAGAACACACTTCAAGATAGAGATGTGTGTGAACAGCTGTCCCACCCGTCTCTAATGCTGCATTCAGACTTGCAGATGCATCTGCAGCATTTTGCAGATGCATCTGCATGCAGACATTAAACCCTATCTTTATAATGGGACGCACAGTGTCTGCAGATGCTTGCAGACAGCCAAGCACACCCATTCACTCCTATATGTGATCTCTGCGCAGGCAGATGCTTGGGTACAGATCACAGACTCTACTCCGCACCAGGGACACGACATGTTGCATCCCTGGTGATGGTGGGAGTGTGTGATTTGTATTCAGGCATCCGCCTGCGCACAGATCACATATAGGAGTAAATGTGTGTGCACAGCTGCCTGCAAGCATCTGCAAACACCATGCGTCCCATTATAAAGATAGGGTCTACCGTCTGCATGCAGATGATTCCAGATGCATTTTCAAAACGCTGCAGATGCATCTGCAAATCTGAAGGCAGCCTTAGCTGTTCACAAAAACCTGACCCTGTGTAAAAAGAAAATGAAATCTCGCAGCAGCTATCCTGCTGAAGCTTCAGGTTCTTATCACTAAATGCAAGCATTTAGATGATACACATCTACAATCTACTATAAAATGTGTGTTTATATACATATACTATGAAATTTAAAAAGAAAGTTCAAAAGCTAAAAAAGTAAGTACTATATATTTTAAATAACTATTTTATATCTAAAACTTATTTATAATATCTTTATAAAGAAAGTAATATTTGTGGTATTTTTGTCCATTTCTATTCTTCTACATCTATAGCTAAATTAAATTATTGTAATATTTGTGTTTAATTAGAAAGTATGTATGTAAATAGAATATGTATGTAAATAATTAAAAGTAAAATATTTTTATACACTATATTTTTAGTGAAAAGTGAAACTAAAGACTATATTTCTTAAAGACCTATTTAATATTTAATAACTAATTATAATGTCTATCTAAAACTAAAGTAATTTGTTTGGTATTTTTGATTATTTATATTGCTATACATCTATTTGTAAACTATTTTTTTATAATTTTTTTGGTCAATTCCTACACATCTATGGGCAAAGTAATTTTTTTTTTTTTTTTAGTACTATACATCTATGGCTAAACTATTTTATGGGAATATTTTTGTTTAATTAGAAAATAATTATGTATCTAAATGTAATATGCATATAAAGAATTTTAACTAAAATATTTCTATATACTATATTGTTATTGAAAATGAACACTAATGACTATATTTATTAAATAACTATTGTATATATAATAACTAATTTTAATATCTTTTTGTAAAACAAATAATATATATTTTTTTTTTATATTACTATACATCTATGGCTAAACTAATTTATTGTAATTTTTGTATTTAATTAGAAAATAAGTATGTATGTAAATCTAACATGTATCTAAAGAATTTAAAATAAAATATTAGAGAGAATATTTGTAGTAAAGAGTATTTCACTACTGGGCAGCAATTTGACTTGAATGGGTGTATCCAACACTTTCACCTTATCATTGCATCGTGTTTTTACTCGTGAAAAATCCACATGTAACTGTCCATGTCCAAAAAGTGTTTGTGACAAAAAAATCCCTACTTTCTTCAGTGTATGGCCTTAGGATTTGTTGATGGTCATGGAAAAAGTAGACTTCACAGGAAATTGTTGACGTCTTAACTTGAAAGGTGAGGCAGTTTCTGATGGAGATAAATAAATCCTTGGAATAAACACCACATTTCCTTCTGCAGACCCAGTAATGACTTTTGCTTGAATGAGATTGTCAAACAAAGTGATGAGAATGAAGCGATTCCCATTGCAAAGACCTTTTATGCTGTTAAAGGTGTGCAAAAGCATGACAATGCTACCAATGTGTAATTTGAGGCGATGATAAGGCATTCCCATTGGTGTGAGTGAATTTAAAAATTCCACTGGATATTGGTCTGAATCTTCAGTCTGAATGGAATCATCACTAATGTACTCAGTGTATTCACCAGCAATGCAATCCATAATCTGAGAGTTCACCATTTCCACATGGACATTTTTAGGACAAAGATTGTCATGTGATGCAGCAATGTGAATGCTTTCATTGTTATATCCATCATGTATGTAAATTTAATATATATCAAAAGAATTTAAGATAAAATATTCTTATAGACAATATTTTAGTAAAGACTTTTTCAGAATTAGGCACCAACTTTCCTTGAATGGGTGTATCCAGCACTTTCACCTTAACGTTACATCTTCTTTTCACTCGTGAAAAAGCCACATATAACTGTCCATGTCCAAAAACAGGTTCTGGCAAAAAAATCCCTACTTTCTCCAGTGTTTGGCCTTGGGATTTGTTGATGGTCATGGCAAAAGCAGGCTTCAAGGGAAATTGTCGACGTCTTAACTTGAAAGGTAATCCAGTCTCTGATGGAGATAAATCAATCCTTGGAATAAACACCACATTTCCTTCTGCAGAGCCAGTAATGACTTTTGCTTGAATCAGATTGTCAAACAAAGCAATGACAATCAAGCGAGTCCCATTGCAAAGACCTTTTCTGCTGTTAAAGTTGCGCAAAAGCATGACAATGGTACCGATTTTTAATTTGAGGCGATGAGAAGGCATTCCCGTTGGTGTGAGTGAATTTAAAAATTCCACTGGATATTGATCTGGATCTTCAGTCTCATCAGGATCAATGGAATCATCACTAATGTATTCAGTGTATTCACCAGCAATGCAATCCATGACCTTAGAGTTCACCATATCCACATGGTCATTTTTAGGGCAAAGAATGGCATGTGATGCAGCAATCTGAATGCTTTCATTGTTATCTACATCAATGACAATGTTTTCACCAAATATAGCAAGAATGATTGAGCCAGTGCAGATCATGTCTTGTGGGATTTCAATGGTATCATCTCCAAGGTTGAAATCATTGGACAATTCACCATTTCCCAGTTGAAGTAACCAACGGCTATAATCAGGATCAATGGAGCGCATATTGTTGAAGAGTGGCAATTGAGTGAAAAGCTGCCATTGTCGTGAGTATTTAATACAACTCTCTATAATGTCAGTTCTTGTACCATGTGGGATGATAGGCAGACACTGTCGAAAGTCTCCTCCCAGAACAATGACTTTCCCTCCAAAAGGTGTTGTATTTTTCTTGGAGATATCTGTTGTCATGACATCGCGTAAAAGTTGATCAATCACATGCAATGCATATTTAGATAACAGAGTGGACTCGTCAATAATGAAAAGTTTGGTACTTTTCAAATGTTGTGCAGCATCTGTATCATTTTTAATCCTTGAAACGGAAGTTTCATTGATTGGAATTGGTATTCCGTAAAGTGAATGGATGGTTCTTCCTCCTTGCAGTAAGTTAGCTGCAATCCCTGTACTGGCTGCAGGTGAGACAATTTCGCCTTCTCCTCTTAGTTCATGAATTAATAAATCATACAGGTATGTTTTACCACTGCCACCTGGACCGTCAATGAAAAAGCACTTAGGTTGTCCACTTCTATCGTGTAAAGCTTGATTGATCGCATCATAGGCCAAAAGTTGGTGGTCATTTAAAGTAGCTTTCATTTGCTGAGCTCTTCTTAACTCATCATCCTTGTTGTATAGTGGAGCGATGTATGGCTTTCTTTTGGTCGTGGTAGATTAAAATCAGTAAAAGTTTTGCCATGAAATTTTAGAATAGTTTGGACATCAGTCATAGCATATCCTTCACAATTCTCACACTCCTCAGTGTTGGAGTGATATGCATGGCAGTAGTCTTGGATAAAGTCTTGTTTAAATTCTTGCCACAACTCCAATGGATGAGCTGGAGGACCAAAAATACATATATATGCAAACATATCACGAAGCTGTGCAGGCATGTTGAGAACACAGGCATCAAATAAAGTATTTCTCCAAACAGTGTCATCGAAGAGCAATCCAAGGGCTAATGCCGCCTCTTTAAAAGTTGGGTATGTGACTTCATTAACAGTCTTAATGTTGTCAAAACTTGTTGCTCCTTTGACATGCAGTAACAACAACCTTAAATAGTACCGTTCTTGATCTTTCATACTAACAGTATACATTCTTCCAATCACTGAAGAACCTCCTCGCTTTCTAACTTCCCATGCACCTTCTTTCCAAACATAGTGCTCTGGAATTTGGCGGTAGAAGTAATCATGAGCATGCGGGTCATTCTCATTCAGCTCAAAGTAGCCCATCAGAGTAGATTTTCTGTGCATTGTGGAACTGATGTCGTCAACAGAGTCATCCTCATGAAAATAAAGCGGTTGAGAATGTGGAGATGTACGGCCAGGCGAATAATGGAGTGCGATTGTCTATGCATCGGGTAAGCAAATATTCGCCAAGCTGCCTCCGGTGCACTCACGTATCTTGAATCCATGAATTGATATGTTTCATCATGGTGAATATTGGTTTGGCAAATTTCAAGATTGGCTTTATCATGTCCTTTGTAGACATATTTGAATAGGTATTTTACACTTTGAATGGAAGCACATACCTCAACATTAATATGACACTTGTATGTTAATAGTAGGTAAGGGTTATAGGGAACAACGCAAGAATTATCAATCATCTTTGAACGGATTTGAAAGGATGATCCTTCCTTTCTTTGATAAGTAGGGTATGCATCCTTAGCTATGAGTGTTCTTGGTTGGAAATCTTTAGGAAAACCTTTCTTACACTTGCCAAGATCCATACATGGAGAATTGGGGTTGTGTTGACCACAGGGTCCATGAATCATGTGTTGCATCACAATGTCATGGAGCAGAGGGTATTCTTCTGGATCAGGGATTTCAGCCCAAACTATATTATCCACTTCAACCTCAGTTCTTAGTTTGGATTTGCTATCCAGAATGATCAAAATATGAGCGTGTGGTAGGCCACGCTTTTGGAATTCAATCACATGAACCATTGCACAAACTTTGCCAAATAATCCAGTGTTAATTTCTTTTAATAGGGCTTCCAGTTTAATTCTGAAGACACGGGCCACTAAATCAGGTCTATGTTCTACACGCTGCCATGGCTCTAAATTGTTTGTAATCTCCCTCCATTTAGGATTACAGGTCATGGTTACAAAAAGATCTGGTCGTCCAAATTTAGTCACAATAGCCATGGCATCCTGATAGCGTTGCTGCATGTTTCTGGGACTGCCTTCAAAAGAAGATGGTAAAATGACGGTCTTGCCAATGGGAATACCTTTCTCAACAGATTGTTTCAGAAGATGTTCCTGGAGTACGCAATAATCCTCCACTTTTAAATCCTTTTGATGATGACGGATAAAATTTAAGCGATTAGCCTCGATTTTCACATACGCATCCACTAAGTACTGCTGTGTTAGTTTGCCACCATTCAGGACAGGATTGAACTGATTCCGTACAGACAGCAAATAGCAGTAATACTGGAGCTGTGTAACCCGGCGTTGACTTTTCCCTTGATGCATGAGTCCCTCATGCCAGCCTTGTTCTCCATGAGGAAAAAATAAAGGATAGAGTAATGCATCTAAATTGCTGTGCAGAATACTGACTTGCTGTGTTTTTGGGGCCAAGGGGTTATTTGGATCAGGTTTCAAATGAATTAAAATGTCTCTATTGAATGGTGGCTCTCCATCAGCATTTTCAAAGACCACAGCAACTTCATTGGCAGTAGGATTGTTATAGCGTCTCGGGTCTTGGCCTCTGTCTTGTTTAATGGCCATGATAATATTTGGCATTTTTGTGCCATGTTCTACTGCCTTCTGTTCTTCTTCTAATTCAACTTGATGTAGCATTTTGTAGGCCGAAACAAAGGGATTAATATTATCCAATTGAAGAGCAATGATACTCATTAAAGTATGATTACATTTAACATTTTCTGGAGACTGTAGCCGTTGGTCTGTAGCGCTTAGAGTATCTAAAATGTACAGTTGTGCATATGCTGGAGTTTGATCTTGAGCAGGATGGAGTGTTCCAGTGCGATGATAAATTTGCCCATGAATACGAAAGCAGTATGGTCCATGTCCAGGAGGTAGAGAAACATGGGCACCCATGGAGGCAAAAGCAAAAGAACTATTAATGCTCCTTATATTCTCCATCAAAGTTTGACTGTACTCACTCTCTCCTTTCAGCAGGCGTTGGAACACGTGCGGGTATTGAGGTAATGGTACCTTTACTTTTCCCTTGTGGCAACAAAGAGTAAACTGTTGATCTGATGGTCGTTCAGCAGTAAAATGTCGAGCCTCACAATGTTCACATATTACATTCATGAAACCACAGAAATGTTCTGCAATAACATGATCCTGATCAATAAATCCCCTTTCATGTAGGAGAGTTGAATAGAATGAACGTAGAAATTTATTATGTAATCCTACATAAATGAGACGTGGAAGGGATGTAGATTCCAAACATTCAATAAATGAAGTGGAATATATATTCCGTTCTGCCTGTTGGAATATAGAAGTGGAAGAAGAAGTTTGACGTTGTTCACGACGTAATGTAGCCAAATGGGCCAAGTGGACTTGTCTAGATGTAGGAGATTCTGTATCTTGACGCATCTGTCTTTTCCTTTTAAGCCTCAAAATTTTACACTGTTTGCTGTATGGCGTCTCCTCAGCACAGTGTTTTCGTTTTGATGTGGCCTTGCGATGCAGTAAAGGCTGTTCAGTTGTAGTCAAGATAGTAGAAGAAGAGGTGGCAGGAGTCTGAGCATCAGACAAAGAGGTGGCAGCAGTCAGAGCATCAGATGAAGAGATGGCAGCAGTCTGAGGATCAGACGAAGAGGTGGCAGCAGTCTGAGCATCAGACAAAGAGGTGGCAGCAGTCTGAGCATCAGACAAAGAGGTGGCAGCAGTCAGAGCATCAGATGAAGAGGTGGCAGCAGTCTGAGGATCAGACGAAGAGGTGGAAGCAGTCTGAGGATCAGACGGATCTCCTGCAGGCATTAACTTTTTCTGTTTGCGTCGTTGAGGCTGAGTAATTGATTTTTGGCTAATCGTTCTGTCCTTCCTTCAGAACTCTCCTCCACACCCTTCTTGCGCATACGCACAGACACCTTGCGAACCTTTCCTTTTTTGATTTCCATAGAGGTAATGGGAGGTGTTAAAGGCAGTTCACTTGGTAAAATGTCAGTACAGGAAGAGGCTAGAGTAGGTTCTGTGTCAGACGGTTCTTCAGTGACTGGAATTTTTGTTTGTTTGCATGTAGAATGCGCAGTCATGGCTCTTGTTTCCATTTGTTGGCTTGTTTTTTCAGAAGACACTCCCGAAATAGGTGTATGTAAAGCGGTCTTTGCAGCATCCAACGAAAAACGTCTCAGTGGAGAAGAGAGTTTACCAAAGCGTTTGAGTTTAGCAGCCTTAGCCCTATCTAACCGAATACGTCTCTCTGCAGAAGTCTCATTTGCAATACGTTTGGCGTGAGCAGCCTTAACACGATCTAAGCGAATACGTCTCCTTTCTAAGGTCTCTTCAGCAAGGCGTTTTGCCTTAGCAGCCTTATCAGTATCTAAGCGAAGACGCCTCTGTTCTGAAGTCTCCTTTGCAGTACGTTTCTCCTTAGCAGCCTTACGCAGATCTAAACGAACACGTTTCTCTTCCAAACTCTCCTCTGCAATGCGTTTAGCTTTAGCAGCCTTATCTTGATCTAAGCGACGGTGTCTCTGTTCCAAAGTTTTCTCAGCACGCTTCTTCTTCGGTGTAGATGCAGCCTCCTTGGCAAGAGTGATATTTTGTGTTGGAGAGCTCATCTTAGTAAGAATAGTGAGTGAATCAAAAGCAAAATGAGCTAGAGTGTGTTAGTTAAGGAAACAATGAATACTAACTGTGTAAACAGACAAAAACAATAAAACTAAAGTATGGTTTTCCAAAACCTGTTATAATGAAATGATAGACTTATTTAAAGTAACAAAGAAAGATGTAATGATGTTAACTGTATGGAGTATTGAATGGCAATGAGTGTTAAAATTCCTTAAAAACTGCCGTGAAGGCAAAACAAAAGGATGTAATGGCCCTTTCCGATACACGGTATCAAAGCAAATTTTGAACATTGTAATAAAAAACGTTAATAGAAGCAGGATGACATCAATTTCTGCATAACCACCAGCAAGGTTGTTGTTTCATAAGGTGTTGAAAAAAAGCAGATTTACGGTTAATTTCTACCAAGAACTGAAGGTTTTGGTATTATAGCAGAAGTAGTGGTTTTTATTTTTGTTGGTGGAATAGGGGAAACAGCGGCCTAAACGTGAAGTATGAAATGGCAGAATGTGACAAAGCAGGGTGAAAAAAGAAATAAGGCAACTTGCGTAGGAGATATTGTAAGAGTCAGGTCAATGTAAAAAGTAACGTAAATGCGGTGATGTAGTGTAACGCTACGCAACTACAGCCCTGGTGACGGGTATGGAGAAATCTCGTTTAAAATTTAAATCTTAGGCCATGTTATAAAAGTATGTAAATGTGCATATACAATGGACGTGTGAAAGGGGACCCAGTCAGTAATAGAGTGTAAAATATGAGGTATGTAAAAGTAGTGAATATCCTACTGGGATGATAGAGACTTTGACATGAGCATTAATTTCAAATAGCATCATAAGCGTTGGAAAAACAGCATCTGGTGCATGTGGCGCATAGCCACAGCATAACTGCAGGACTTGCAAGCGTTTACGTGAATCCCCATACTCATTATAATCAGCAAAATAGTCAGTATCTATTTATTTGGAGTAGGTGCAGCAATTTTGATTTTGCACTTGTAGCAGGTCCTGGATGGAAAAAAAAAGATGGGTGACCACGCTTTTTATGGTGGCGGGAGCTGTGGCAAGTTCCCCTATACGTACAATGGGGATTAGCGGAACGACACCGCAAGTGCAGCAGTTATGCGGTGGCAATGCAGCAAAGCAAGCGGATGCAATTCTGTCAGGACATCTAGTGCAATTGCAAATAACCGCTGATATCAACTGTGCAGGTAGCATTACCACCAAACTGTTAAAAATAAGACAGGTAGTAGTGCAACAGAGTCATTACTAAGAAAAATAATAAAAATTGACATATAATGGGTTAACGTACTCGTAACCGTGTGATGACTGACTCCTAACTCCAAAACAAAAAGTCAAAGAGCCTGTAAGTAGTTAATATAGCATTGGCAGGCATAAAAAATACTGGACGATGAATAAAAATAAAATTAGTATTAAAGTATTTAGTAATTAAATGCCAGTAGTATACCACATAGTGACATAGACAGTGAATAGGCAAAAGAATAGAAGACGTTAATGTAGCACTTACATCCTATAAAAGAGTGTGGATGTTAAAATAAATTTCAAATAGTATATAAGAGTTAAAATTGCAAATGCCCTGAGTACAGCAGCTAGTAACACAGTGAGTGAATAGGAAACTGAAAGTAGGGGGTTAATGTAGCATTTCGAACACCATAAAACATAGTATGGGAAAACCAAATGGGAAATGGCATAGAAGAGGAAAATGTATAAATAGCCTTAGTGGACGACATACTGAGATAGCAAGGGGGGCAGAAATAGAATAGAACGGGTTAATGTACAAATTGCCTTAGAGCCCTTTCACATCAGCTCTTTAGATAAAATTGGGGTAGATGGATTTAAAAAAATGCATCTGCTGCGATAGCCACATTAACATTGCAGTTGCAGTGCGGTAGCGGTAATCCTTATAGAAACCATAAGGGGACTTGCGGCCACTGCGATTTAGGAGTTGCGTCAAGTGTTGCTACAAAAAAAAATGTACTTGGCGCACCTGCCGCAAGTATTCCTATAGTTTGTATGGATATTCCCGCCACAGCGCAGCAAGTGCAAGGTTTAATCGGCAATGGCAGCAGATGGGTTTTTTTCTAGCCATGTGTGGTGAAGTTGTAAAATCACAGATGTCCAGCACATAGTGACACAGTTATTGAATAGCAAACAGAATAGAAGGGGTTAATGTATGAGTTTAAACCCTATAAAATAGTCATGGTGCAAGTAAAATAGAAAAGGCATAGAAGAGGTTAATGTAAAAATGTCCTTAGTACAGCAGATAGTGAGATAGGCAGTGTGGCAGTAATAGAATAGAAGGGGTTACTATAAAAAAGGCCGTAGTACAGCAGATAGTGAGATAGGCAGTGTAGGAGTAATATAATAGAAAGGGTTAATATTAAAATGGCCGTAGTACAGCAGATAGTGAGATAGGCAGTGTGGCACTAATAGAATAGAAAGGGTTAATATTAAAATGGCGGTATTACAGCACATAGTGAGATAGGCACTGTAGCACTAATAGAATAGAAAGGGTTAATATAAAAAAGGCCGTAGTACAGCAGATAGTGAGATACGCAGTGTAGCACTAATAGAATAGAAGGGGTTAATATTAAAATGGCCGTAGTACAGCAGATAGTGAGATAGTCAGGGTGGCACTAATAGGATAGAAAGGGTTAATATTAAAATGGCCGTAGTACAGCAGATAGTGAGATAGGCAGTGTAGCACTAATAGAAAAGAAGGGGTTAATTTTAAAATGGCCGTAGTAGAGAACATAGTGAGATACGCAGTGTAGCACTAATAGAATAGAAGGGGTTAATAAGAAAATGGCGGTAGTACAACAGATAGTGAGATAGGCAGTGTAGCACTAATAGAATAGAAGGGGTTAATTTTAAAATGGCCGTAGTAGAGCAGATAGTGAGATACGCAGTGTAGGACTAATAGAATAGAAGGGGTTAATAAGAAAATGGCGGTAGGACAACAGATAGTGATATAAGCAGTGTAGCACTAATAGAATAGAAAGGGTTAATATTAAAATGGCCGTAGTACAGCAGATAGTAAGATAAGCAGTGTAGCACTATTAGAATAAAAGGGTTAATATTAAAATGGCCGTAGTAGAGAACATAGTGAGATAGGCAGTGTGCCACTAATAGAATAGAAAGGGTTAATATAAAAAAGGCGCTAGTACAGCAGATAGTGAGATAGGGAGTGTAGGAGTAATAGAATAGAAAGGGTTAATAGTAAAATGGGCTTAGTAGAGCAGATAGTGAGATAGGCAGTGTGGAAGTAATAGAATAGAAGGGGTTAATATAAAAATGGCCTTAGTAGTGCACATAGTCAGATAGCAAATGGAGGAGAAATAGAATAGAAGGGGTTAATAAAGTATGAAAAGAAGAGGGAAGTATGCATAAATGTAGCGGATATATAATTTTTAAAAACAAAGGGTTAATATAAGCATAGGCATTAGGAATATATACTCTGTTGTGAGATTGTACTGTGAAAACAGCTTTTTCACTTTTACATTGTTCACCAATTCAAATTTCCCGCTCTAAGATGGGCGACGCGAAAAGTTCATTCATAAAAAGCCGGCAGACGCCAGCCGCGATGTGATTGGGCAGCGAAAACTTCATAAAAATGGCGCCGTGAATCCGGTTGGTCGGCGCTATTGTGTGAAGATGCCGCTGTCCAATCACCACTCAGCGGGGCGGAGCTACAAACTTCCAGGCGGCTGAACGGCATATCCGAAAATCGTACCAGGCGCTCGGCAACAAAATTTTCGAAGTCCCCGCTGTGCGGTGACCAATCGGAATCAAAGCGCCATAAAGAGCAACCAATCAGAATCGCGGCTCATTTCTCAATGGATGTCTATGGAAAGTCGACATCCAATGAGAATCGAGGCGGCAAATTTGAAAAAGCACGGAAGTTTCGTTGCCGAGCCCCTGGTGCGATTTTCGGACACGGCGTTCGGGAGAGTGGAAGTCTATAGCTCCGCCCCGCTGAGTAGTGATAGGACAGCGGCGTCTTCACACAATAGCGCCGACCAACCGGATTGACGGCGCCATGTGTATGAAGATTCCGCTGGCCAATCACAGGGCGGCTGAAGTCTAGCGCCATTTTATGAATGAAGATTTCGCGTCGGCCATCTTAGAGCGGCGAGTTGTACGGGCGGCGCGTGAATGCATGTTCGGACACAGCGGTGTCATAGACCGCGGAGGCCGCTAGAAGCGCCGAAGTTTGCGCTTGTAGCGCAGAAGTCGGCACTTTCAGCGGCGAAGTGTCCGAACAGTGGCGGACGCTCCATGCAGCGGCGATTGGCGCTGCATGGCGCAAAATAGTAAAAGTGGTGAAAAAGAAAGATAGTAAAAAAGAGATGAAAATAAAAGTCAGCATCAGGAATATAGGCTCTGATGTGAAAAGGTAGATTGTCCAAAGGATATCTTAGCTGATCAATCGCAGATCCTGATCCGGCGCTTGCTTCCCGACGTCCCGCACGAAGGATGGATATCTCGGCTCAAATGTTGTCGAACAGACGGTCCAGCGGTAGCTTCTCGTTGTCCTCGAAAGACCCTCACGAAGGATGGATTTCTCGGCAGAAATATACTCCAACAGATAGTCCAGCGATAGGTTCTCGTTCTCCCACAAAGAGGATTCAAAGAGGTTGAAGATTCAAAGTTCGCGCTATAAATAAGCGGACTTATCTGATTGGAGGGCGGCAACTTCAGAAAGCTGGCGCCATGAATGTGATTGGTCGCTATGTATTTTCAAAAAAGGCGCGGCGATTGTGATTGGACGGCGCCTTCCTATGGAGAGAGATAGAGAAAGGAGGCGATTTTATGGCCGAGCCGCTGGTTCTATTAGCGGGCAGACGACTCGGCTCAGAGCCATCATTGGACGGGAGCGGAAAGTGTCAATCAGCGAATCGCGGCAATAAATAGCGTAATAGCAACGACTGTGTGTTTTTTTTTTTTTGTTTTTTTTTTTATAATGTTTTTTTATGAATATTTTGGTGTATTTTTTTATGATTGTATAAAAATTTTTTAATAATTTTTTTGATTATTAAAATTTTTATAATTTTTTTTTTAATAATTATTTATTTTTATTTTTATTATTTTTTTATAAAAATTGAATTTTTTTTTTTTTAATAATTGTTATTAATGTTCAAATTTGTATAATATTTTTTTAATTATTATATTTTTTTTTGTATGATTATTTTTGTAATATGTTTTAATTATTTAATAAATTATTTTTAATTTTTTTTTTTTTTATGTTATTTTTTTATTATTATTAAAATGTAGATAATTTTTGTTTAATTATTATGTTTTTTTTTTTTTTTTAAGAATTTTTTTTTATTATTTTTTAATTATTTTTAAATAATTTTTTTTATTATTGTATTAATTTTTTTTTTTTAAGTTAGACAGAGACACAGTTCTCATTGAGGTCCGTTTTTTTTTTTTTTTTTTTATTATTATTTTTATTTAATTATTTATTATTTTTTAATGATTTATTTAATATTTTTTTATTAATTTTAAATGTTTTTTTTAATTATTTAATTTATTTATTTTTTTTAAGTTAGATGGAGACAGAGTTCTCATTCAGGTCCGCCATTTTTTTTTTTTTTTATTATTATATTTATTTAATTATTTATTATTTTTTAATGATTTATTTAATATTTTTTTATTATTTTTAAATGTTTTTTTTTATTATTTAATTTATTAATTTTTGTTAAGTTAGACGGAGACAGAGTTCTCATTCAGGTCCGCCATTTACTATTTTTTTTATTATTATTTTTAATTAATTATTTATTATTTTTTAATGATTTATTTAATATTTTTTTATTATTTTTAAATGATTTTTTTTATTATTTAATTAATGTATTTTTTTTAAGTTAGACGGAGAGAGAGTTTCTCATTCAGGTCCGCCGTTTTTATATTTTTTATTATTATTTTTATTTAATTATTTATTATTTTTTAATGATTTATTTATTATTTTTTTATTATTTTTAAATGATTATTTTTATTATCTAATTTATTTATTTTTTTTAAGTTAGACGGAGAGAGAGTTCTCATTCAGGTCCGCCATTTAGTATTTTTTTTATTATTATTTTTATTTAATTATTTATTATTTTTTAATGATTTATTTAATATTTTTTTATTATTTTTAAATGATTATTTTTATTATTTAATTTATTTATTTTTTTTAAGTTAGACGGAGACAGAGTTCTCCATTCAGGTCCGCCATTTACTATTTTTTTTATTATTATTTTTATTTAATTATTTATTATTTTTTAATGATTTATTTAATATTTTTTTATTATTTTTAAATGTTTTTTTTTATTATTTAATTAATTAATTTTTTTTAAGTTAGACGGAGACAGAGTTCTCATTCAGGTCCGCCATTTACTTTTTTTTTTATTATTATTTTTATTTAATTATTTATTATTTTTTAATGATTAATTTAATATTTTTTTATTATTTTTAAATGATTTTTTTTATTATTTAATTAATGTATTTTTTTTCAGATAGACGGAGAGAGAGTTCTCATTCAGGTCCGCCGTTTTCATATTTTTTATTATTATTTTTATTTAATAATTTATTATTTTTTAATGATTTATTTATTATTTTTTTAATATTTTTAAATGATAATTTTTATTATTTAATTTTTTTTTTTTTTTTTAAGTTAGACGGAGACAGAGTTCTCATTCAGGTCCGCCTTTTTTTTTTTTTTATTATTATTTTTATTTAATTATTTATTATTTTTTAATGAATTATTTATTAATTTTAAATTGTTTTTAAATAATTTATTTTATTATTTAATTTATTTATTTTTTTAAGTGAGAGTGAGACGCAGTTCTCATTCCGGTCTGCCTTTTTTTTTCCCCATTGACATACATTAGCGGTGTGTCGGCGATTTTATGGCCGGCCACCTGGTTCTTTTTGTCGGCCCTAAAATCGCGGACACACCGCTAATGCATGTCTATGGGCAGTGAGCTCGAATTCTGATTGGTCGGCGTTGAATCCGAAATCGGGCTGACTGGCCATAGAGATGCATTAGCGGTGTGTCCGCGATTTTAGGGCCGACAAATAGAAGCAGGTGGGCGGCCATAAAATCGCCGACACACCGGTAATGTATGTCAATGGTGAAAAAAAAAGTCGGACCTGAATGAGAACTGCGTCTCAGTTTTGAGGGGCTCTTCTGATTGGCTGAGGGCAGTATACATCGACCAATCAGAAGAGGCCCTCAGATCTGATTGAGATACAATGGGGGATTTTTCTTCCATTGTATGTGAATGAGAACGAAGAGGACGTCGGAGGTGGAAGATCCCCGGGGCCGGACGAAGAGGCGGAGATGGCGGAAAGAAGACCCCCGGGGCCGGAGGAAGAGGACGCCTGGCCGGACGGAGGACTTGTGGATCGGACGGACGATCAGATGACTTGAAGGCATGTAAGTGATCGACGGGACGTTAGCTAGGGCACGGCGGGGTTTGAGGTGTAGGGCCTTAGGTGAGAGCGACGTTAGGTTAGGGGACTGCGGGGGCGTAGGGTGTAGGGCTTTAGCGAGAGGGGCAGGGGAGAGCGGCGGGAGGTTAGGGGCGGCGGTGCCTTAGGGGATAGTCGGCGGGGCTTAGGGGGTATCGGCGGGTCGGGGCTTAGGGTGTAGGGGTGCGGCGGTGTTAGTGCGGCGGGAGGTTAGGGGCGGCGGTGCCTTAGGGGATAGTCGGCGGGGCTTAGGGGTTATCGGCGGGTCGGGGCTTAGGGTGTAGGGGTGCGGCGGTGTTAGTGCGGCGGGAGGTTAGGGGCGGCGGTGCCTTAGGGGATAGTCGGCGGGGCTTAGGGGTTATCGGCGGGTCGGGGCTTAGGGTGTAGGGGTGCGGCGGTGTTAGCGACAGCGGCGGGCATAGATGCGGCGGGTCGGGGCTTAGGGTGTAGGGGTGCGGCGGTGTTAGCGACAGCGGCGGGCATAGATGCGGCGGGTCTGGGCTTAGGGTGTAGGGATGCGGCGGTGTTAGCGACAGCGGGGGGCATAGATTAGGGTGTAGGGGTGCGGCGGTGTTAGCGAGAGCGACTTAGGGTGTAGGGGTGCGGCGGTGTTAGCCGACGGGGCTTAGGGTGTAGGGGAGCAGCGGCGGGGTAGTGGTGTAAGAGCGGCAGGAGGCTGTAGTGTACAGCGCGATGGTATACTACAGTCCCATGTCGCTTATGGGCATGGGACTGTAGTATACTATAGCGGTGTACACTATAGTAGTATGGGCTTCTGTGGCTTGGTTAGTGGTGGGTGTCAGCGACTCGCAATGCCCGCTTCGCGGGCATTGCTTCGCGAGGCTGCAACGACTCGCAATGCCCGCTTTGCGGGCATTGCTTCGGGAGTCGCCGTGGCCGCTACGCGGCCACGGGGAGAGTCCAGGAGAAGCAGCTCGGACTCGCTAACCAAGCCACCGGAAGCAGCGCCGCTCCGACGGAAGTCGCTACGGCAATTATATAATAGATATAAGATAACAATTTTTTAAACCCATCCAATTATGTAAATTATTATTATTCCAATATCTATTGATTAAAATTAACTTTTAAATTACATTTGTTCATGGGAAAACCCCTTTAAGCAATAAATGATTGTGTGTAGACAGTGATATATGGTAAATGGAAATTATGTGTCCACATACATTCCAGCACACAAATATCTTTTATTAGTTCGGTAACATCATTCTAAATGCTTTCATAGCTAAATGAGTAATAAACATACCAGGGAATCTAGAGTATGTGTGCATTAATATGTTTAAATTATATAGCAGTATGTTTCTGTTGAAAGAAAAATAAATATAGCTGAACCTGCATATTGTTTAATATCTATTAATAGTTTCTCACACATATGCATAGAATATAATACAGAATAAATACATGGCAATAACTTCTCATGATCCAGGGAAGTTTCAGAACAAGTATGTAACAAAATTCAAGACCAGATACCATCAATGTTATGCATACTCTAACATACGGTAATACATTTTGTAGTTCACTAAATGACTGCACAATGCACATCAATACACAGAACTAGATGTTCTCCCAAAATCATGCCAACAACTATACACATACAAATGCCGTATGAACATATACAATAGATAAACATTGGCCGCCATGATCATCTTAAGGCTAGGGTCAGACTTGAGGCTGACGTAGCCACTAAAATCTCAGAAAAAAACAAAAAGCTGCAGGACGTGCGCATTAGCAGAGCGCACAGGAAAATGCTGCAGACAGCATTTTCCTGTGCGCTCTGGTAAAGCGCAAGTCCTGCAGCTTTTTGTGTGACCGCTGCTAAGGTAAACACTGGGTTGCTATGGGGCTGCATTCCACTGGCAGCGCATAGCATTAACGCTAGCATTAGTGGCTTAGTCAGTCTCTGGTCTGACCCTAGCCTAAGGATATGTTCACACTGGGCGTTTTTGGTCAGATTTTGGTGCTGTGCTTTTTTTTAAATTGCTATCAAAGATTGGGCGCACACTTCTAGTGGTGGGTGCTAGCATGAATATATATGAAATTACTTACTAAACAGAGATCAGCTGCACACCAGCACTTCATACTTTCAAAGGAAAAACCAAAATGGCTGACATGCACTATTGCATCATGTGAACAGGGACCAGGATCATATTGGAAAGCTACTGAAAGCTATCTAGGATTAAATGTGAAAAATTGGTTAATATGATGGCCATGACATTGTAAGCCCAGTAACCACCGACAAGGTTTTTTCACTCTACTGGGTCCTATCTAAAACCTCATGTCTGCAGTCTGGATATGTGTATGGGATAATGCCCTATGTGCAATTAAAATCCTGCTCATAAGGGAAGTGTTCAGGACTATGTGTAGATTCCCACAGCAGCTACTGTTTGGGGGGAGGGTGCTGCATCCAAAAAAGACTATATATACTATCAAAGATTGGGCGCACACTTCTAGTGGTGGTGTGCTAGCATGAAAATATATGAAATTACTTACTAAACAGAGATCAGCTGCACACCAGCACTTCATACTTTCAAAGGAAAAAACAAAATGGCTGACATGCACTATTGCATCATGCGAACAGGGACCAGGATCATATTGGCAAGCTACTGAAAGCTATCTAGGATTAAATGTGCAAAAAATGGTTAATGTGATGGCCATGACATTGTAAGCCCAGTAACCACCGACAAGGTTTTTTCACTCTACTGGATCCTATCTAAAACCTCATGTCTGCAGTCTGGATATGTGTATGGGATAATGCCCTATGTGCAATTAAAATCCTGCTTATAAGGGAAGTGTTCAGGACTATGTGTAGATTCTCACAGCAGCTACTGTTTGGGGGGAGGGTGCTGCATCCAAAAAAGACTATATATACTATCAAAGATTGGGCGCACACTTCTAGTGGTGGGTGCTAGCATGAAAATATATGAAAATACTTACTAAACAGAGATCAGCTGCACACCAGCACTTCATACTTTCAAAGGAAAAACCAAAATAGCTGACATGCACTATTGCATCATGTGAACAGGGACCAGGATCATATTGGAAAGCTACTGAAAGCTATCTAGGATTAAGTAGCTTTTTTTAAATTGCACCAGAAATGGATCAGTCAAAACGTCTGCATTATTTTTGTCTGCTGCATTAGTGGTTCAAAATAATGAGCATGTCAATTATTGCTCCATTTTTCTTGTGCACTCTCTGCACCATTAACATCCCCTTCCCACAATCCTACTGGGAGCCCCGGTTATGACTTCCTTCCAGGCAGCGCAGGACCTGTCTGTGAGTATTCTGTATGGTACCTTAGGACCTGTGCACCATGTTACACAACTTGTGACTCTGTCACATGGTACACAGGTCCTAAAGTACTCTACAGACTACACACACAGGACCTGCCGATGCCCGAGAGGAAGACATCACCGGGGCTCACCATTGGATCACGAAAAGGGTAAGAAAGTGTATGGGCCTTTTCACATCTGTGCACTGGTGCATTTAGCATGCAGCATTGCAATGCAATGCAAAGGCATGCAAACAGAATTGAAGCGCAATTGAAATGCATGTGTTCGTGCACCCATTATATCTTATGGGCGAATGCATGCAAATGCAGTGAAACGCAACCCCAAACGCAAGTCTCCAGGTATGTTTTCTGTGCACTAGAGCAAACGCATGTGTTCAAACGCAACCCCATTTTGCATTTGCGTTAGAGGTTGCGCTTCAATTGCGTTTGCATGCTTTTGCATTGCATTTGCATGCTCCAATACAATGCAAACGCAATGCATGCAAAATGCACCAGAGCACAGATGTAAACTTAGCCTATGTGTGTCTCTGTCTGTGTGTCTGTCCGTGTACCCCAAAAATAGAGCAAAAAAATGCACCAGGAAACTGCACCAAAAATGGATCAATAAAAAACAGAACACAAATGCTCTGTCTGAACGTAGCCTAAGGATCGAGCGGGTGATGACCAACCTTAAACTGTACATCCATGGCCCTAAAGCAGGGCTCCCTAACTCTAGTCTTTAAAGCCCCCGTCACACAGGGCGACATCGCCGCCCATTACAGAGGTGATGTGGGGGCGTGGCCTATCACCGGAGTCATCGCCCCTACTTCGCCTCATGTAAAGGGGAGATGTCGGCAGTGCCGGCCGGTCGCCTGGTTTTAGAGAAGTGCTCTGAAACCTGACGACCATCATGGGGCGATGTGCACACATCACCCCATGTAACCGGGCGCTGGCCACCTGTCAGGGGATGGGAGGCATAGGCTCCCATTGTCCTGCATCACCGCTGGGGTTTCCAGACACCCCGGCTGCGATGCCACCTGACAGCTCGCCGGCGCGGGGCTGGAGATGTCGCCCCTTGTAAACAGGGGATGGCGACGCTGGCGGGGCGCCAAAAACGTGCGCGCACCCACCAGTCGCCACCGACATCCCCAACCCCGTCGCCTGGTGTGACAGGGGCTTAAGACCCACCAACAGTGTATGCACAGGTGTAGGAATCATTATATTATCACCTGTGCAATACTAAGAAAATCATGAAAACATGCACAGTTGGTGGGTCCTGAGGATCGGAGTTGGGGAACACTGCCCTAAAAGATACAATAGAAATGTGCAATGCTTTGCACAAAGAGGTCAAAAGCATATTTACACTATGTTTTTCTCTGGAATTTTTTCAGTGGCTTCACTGAAAAAACACCAGAAACAATGATCACGAAAGGACAAAATTATTTTCCTATTCATTTTAATGGAATAGTGACTTATTGTTCATATTTTCAGGCTTTAAAAAATTAAAAGCATAGAAAAGAAGTGACATATATATACACATACATGTACAATATATGTTCCAAACTTTACAATAGAAGTCAATAGAAAAGCTAAGCTTTATAATAGGCAAGTCTCCTAGAAGCCTGAACATTATCAATCTAGGGGTTAATGACAGCTGCACCAGGGCATCTAGAAGAGCTGTGTAAAGCACCAGGAATTAGCAATTCTAATGAATGTGCCATATTCTGTAATCTGGGGGTCCAATAACTTTTGGCCTCACTGTGCTGAGAATACCAGCCCCCCACTCCCTGGTTTTTACCTTGGCTGGCAATCAAAAATAGGGAGAAGCAACATATTTTTTTTTAATTATTTATCTAAATAACTAAAAATAAATAATGATCTCCCCTGTATTTTTGATTGCCCACAAAGGTAAAGCCAAACAGCCGGAGTTGGCAGCCCATGTCTGTCTGCTTTATCTGCATTCAAAATTAAAAATACAGTGAAGCCCTACGTAATTTTTTTAAAATTATTTATTTACTTTAACACCCCTGATTGCCTATAGGAACTAATAACAAATGCTGGCACATTGGGTGTGGGCTCAATAGCAAATCACAGACACTGTCACAGAAAGTGGGTATCTGTGATTGGCTGTTGGAGTCAGAGTGCAGTGAATAATCAGGCAGTTAATGAGCGGCACAGAAGTACAAGCACATGGTCCTCGGTAAATATAATGGTGCAGTTTAATGACTGTTATGCCCCTGAACATCATTATATAACTGTAAAGTCCAGGTTCGGGGTTCATGCTCAAGTCCAGTCCCGAAACACTGGAGCACACAATCCTGGCTCTGCTACATGCAGAGACTGTTGCGATGGATCAAGCAGTCTATCACTACACTCTGGGATAATACTGATTTCAGCTGGAAGCCCTCAGTGACTCAGGGAGTGACACCACTGCTCCCCAAGCCAATCAGTGTGATCCCAGAGACTACAGCAAAACTTTTTCGATCGTTGCAGTTTCTGGATGCATCAGAGCCAGGATCATGAGCTTTGCTGGATATCTTTGTGGATTACCATCAGAGGGTGTTAATAAATGGGAAAGTGACTGTTGTCTATGTGTTTTATTTTGAATAAATTATTTTTCTGTGCGTTGGTGTTTTTTAACTATTTACCCACAGGATTTATAATAGGCGGGTCTCATAGAAACCTGAACATTATCAATCTAGGGGTTAATGACAACTATCATTAACCCCTTCTATCTATCCGATGCCACAGTACCAGGGCATCGGGAATAGCTGGGTAAAATGCCAGGAATTGATGATTCTAATAAATGTACAGATTTCTGCCGCAGCTATGGGTTGCTATTCTATAGCCTAGGGGGACCAATAACTATGAACCTCACCATGCTAAGAATACCAGCCCCTAGCTTCCTGGTTTATACTGTGGCTGGAAATCAAAAATAGGGCAAAGCTCACACTTGTTTTTTAATTATTTATTGGAATAATTAAAAAATAATAACTTTTGATTGCCAGCCAAAGTAAAGCCAGGCAACTGGGGGTAGCAGCCCATAACTGTCTTCTTTATTTGTGGTGAGATTCAAAAATACAGTGAAGCCCTACATAAATATATTAAAATTATTTATTTATTTTTATACCCCTATGATGGCAGGTTTATTGCCAATGGCAACCAATCACAGTCGTTGGCACAATGGTTGCAGATGCAACAGCCAATCACAAATGCTGTCACAATGAGTGAGCATCTGTGATTTGCTGCTGAAGCCAGTGTGCAGTGAATAATCAGGAAGTTAATGAGCAGCCTGGAAGTACAAGTATGGGTCCTTGCTAAGTACAATGCTATAGTTTGATCACTGTTTTGCTTATTTTTACAGACCCACCAGCCAAACCGAAACACTCAGGGAAGTTCGTGTTCTGGGTCTTTGCCTGAATGCTAGATGTTTGGTACGGACCCCAAACTTAACAGTTCGGATTCGTGCATCACCACTCTTTAACCTACATCTTTCTTTTAGGGGTTGTGTGCAAATATGTTTATTCATATTAATCGTCCAATAGGCAGTCTAACTTTTGGATATTATGGCCACACTTCAGGCCAACCCGACATTCACTGGCAGACTTTCCATATCTTTTCAAGCTATAACCATAAACTTAAATGTATTTTATTGATAGTTTATATGATATAACAACAATAAGTCCTAACTATTTGCGAAGTGTTAAGTGAAATTATTTCTGGTTTTCTAAATATTTTAATATTTTCTAAATATTTTAATGACATAGATATACATATATTTTATACTAGCTGTAGTACCCGGCTACGCCCGGGTTAATAAATAACTGATGTTAGCTATAACAAAATAGAATTTGAATATGTCATATTAATGACCTGTAAGAAAATAGAAGCTGAGCTGTGATTGATTGCTATAGGCAGCCTAATAAATCTCCAGCCAATAGTAAACCCTCCCCCTGGCCGGGAAGTATATGTTACCTCACACATACACATAATAGACAGCTCATGTGACTGACATCTGCCTTAATTCCCTATATAGTCTTTAAATATATCCCCGGCACACAATAAAAGAAGAGAGATGATTATCCTTTTTGTGTTTTTTATTTTTGAAGGTGAAAAACAGGTTGTATCACACAACGTTTCGGCTCCAGTTGAGCCTTTCTCAAGTGAGTCTGTTTGAGGTACTCAGCATATGACTCCGTCCTTTGTGTCAGTGCAGCAGCATGGTGGCTGGTCTGGGTGGATGGACAGGCTCCTGTCCATCCACCCAGACCAGCCACCATGCTGCTGCACTGACACAAAGGACGGAGTCATATGCTGAGTACCTCAAACAGACTCACTTGAGAAAGGCTCAACTGGAGCCGAAACGTTGTGTGATACAACCTGTTTTTCACCTTCAAAAATAAAAAACACAAAAAGGATAATCATCTCTCTTCTTTTATTGTGTGCCGGGGATATATTTAAAGACTTTGTGGCCTATTTTTCCCTTGTGCACCTAAACGGTGGTTGAGCTATACTATATGCTCTTTAATTCCCTATATGGCACATGTGTTGCACATTGGCTGTTTTTAATCAGATGTTTATGTTTGGAAATTAAAGATAGCACATGTATGAGGCGAGTTGTGTGAGGTGATTTGTGCACATCTGTGTCTGTCTGTGTGGTGTGTGTGTCCCTGGGGTGTGTGTATGTGTGTGTCCCTGTGGGGTGAGTGCATGTGTCCCTATAGGGTGTGTATGTGTGTGTGTCCCTGTGGGGGGGTCTGTGTGGTGTGTGTCTCTGTTGTGTGTCTCTCTTTGTGGTGTCTGTGTCCCTGTGGGGTGAGTGCACGTGTCCTTATAGGGTGTGTATGTGTGTGTGTCCCTGTGGGGGGGGGTCTGTGTGGTGTGTGTGTATCTGTGTTGTGTGTGTCTCTTTGTGGTGTGTGTGTGTGTCCCTGTGGGTTGAATGCATGTGTCCCTATAGGGTGTGTATGTGTATGTGTCCCTGTGGGGGGGTGTCTGTGTGGGGTGTGTGTGTCTCTGTGTTGTGTGTGTCTCTTTGTGGTGTGTGTGTGTCCCTGTGTGGTGAGTGCATGTGTCCCTATACGGTGAGTATGTGTGTGTGTCCCTGTGGGTTGGTCTGTGTGGTGTGTGTGTGTCTCTTTGTGGTGTGTGTTTGTGTGTCCCTGTGGGGTGAGTGCATGTGTCCCTATAGGGTGGCTATGTGTGTGTCTGTGTTGTGTGTGTCTCTTTGTGGTGTGTGTGTCCCTGTGGGGTGAGTGGATGTGTCGCTATAGGGTGTGTGTGTGTCCCCTTGGGGGTGTGTGTGTGTGTCTCTGTGTTGTGTGTGTCTCTTTGTGGTGTGTGTGTGTTTGTTCGGGTGCGTGGTGAGTATCCAATGTTGGGGCTGCACCTTAGTGACTATACACTTGCTGTTACTCTTTGTGTGCGTGTGGTGTGTATACATATCCCCATGCGTGGTGAATATCTCATGTTGGGGCCCCACCTTAGTGACTATATGCTGGTATGTGCTGTTAGTCTTTGGCGCTATCATTAAGCCCCTCTCATTCACAACTGTCAACTGGTAACTGTCACTTTTTCCCCATTATGTAGATAGGGGCAAAAATTGTTTGGTGAATTGGAATGCGCGGTATTAAAAATTTCGCCTCACAACATAGCCTATGACGCTCCCGGGGTCCAGACGTGTGACTGTGCAAAATTTTGTGGCTATAGCTGACAGCTGTCCTCCAACACTTTTCCATTCACTTTTCCTCATTATGTAGATAGGGGCAACATTTTTGGTGAACTGGAACTCGCAGGGTTAAAATTTCGCCTCACAACATAGCCTATGACGCTCTCGGGGTCCAGACGTGTGACTGTGCAAAATTTTGTGGCTGTAGTTGCGACGGTGTAGATGCCAATCCCGGATATACATACATACAGTCATGGCCAAACGTTTTGAGAATGATACCAATATTAATTTTAACTAAGTCCACTGCTTCAGTTTTTCTAATGGCAGTTTGCATATACTCCAGAATGTCACAGAGAGTGATCAGCTTAACAGCAATTACTTGCTAAGTCAATATTTGCCAAGAAAATGAACTTTAACCCCCAAAACACATTTCAACATCATTGCAGTCCTGCCTTAAAAGGAGCAGCTAACATCGTTTTAGTGATTGTTCCATTAACACAGGTGTGGGTGTTGATGAGGACAGGGTTGGCGATCAATCAGTCATGATTAAGTAAGAATGACACCACTGGACACTTTAAAAGGAGGCTGGTGCTTGGTATCATTGTTTCTCTTCAGTTAACCATGGTTATCTCTAAAGAAACACGTGCAGCCATCATTGCACTGCACAAAAATGGCCTAACAGGGAAGAGTATCGCAGCTACAAAGATTGCACCTCAGTCAATAATCTATCACATCACCAAGAACTTCAAGGAGAGAGCTTCCATTGTTGTCAAAAAGGCTCCAGGGCGCCCAAGAAAGACCAGCAAGCGCCAGGACTGCATCTTAAAACTGTTTCAGCTGCGGGGTCGGACTACCAGCAGTGCCGAGCTTGCTCAGGAATGGCAGCAGGCTGGTGTGAGTGCTTCTGCATGCACTGTGAGGCGGAGACTCTTTGAGCAAGGCCTGGTTTCAAGGAGGGCAGCAAAGAAGCCATTTCTCTCCAGAAAAAACATCACGGACCGACTGATATTCTGCAAAAGGTACAGGGAGTGGACTGCTGAGGACTGGGATAAAGTCATTTTCTCTGATGAATCCCCTTTTTGATTGTTTGGGACATCTGGAAAACAGCTTATTCAGAGAAGAAGAGGTGAGCGCTACCACCAGTCTTGTCTCATGCCAACTGTAAAGCATCCTGAAACCATTCATGTGTGGGGTTGCTTCTCAGCCAAGGAGAATCGGCTCACTCACAGTCTTGCCTAAAAACACAGCCATGAATAAAGAATGATACCAGAATGTCCTCCAAGAGCAACTTCTCCCAACCGTCCAATTGATTATGCAAGAATGGACTGCTATCAGTCAGGATTTGGTCCAGAAGTTGATTGAGAGCATGCCAGGGAGAATTGCAGAGGTCCTGAAGAAGAAGGGTCAACACTGCAAATATTGACTTGCTGCATTAACTCATTCTAACTGTCAATATAACCTTTTGGTACTCATAATATGATTGCAATTATATTTCTGTATGTGATATAAACATCAGACAAACACAAATAAAAACCAGAGGCCAGCAGATCATGTGAAAATATAATTTTGGTGTCATTCTCAAAACTTTTGGCCATGACTGTGCACACACACACACACACAGACATACACACATTCAGCTTTATATATTAGATATGTTATTTTACTTACATTTGTATTCAGCCCCCTGAGTCAATACTTTGGAGGGCTACCTTTTGCTGCAATTGTGGCACCCTGCCCTAACAAGTAGCCACTGGACAACCTAGTGCATGGAGGGATTTCCACAACAGGTAACCTACACAATCAACACCTTCCACCCCAGGCCTGTAGGGGAAGCTTCACTTGCTGCCCTTAAGCAAGATCCCCTATAAATACTGGTGGTGGGGGCAGAGTTAGTCGGTCCATGCAGTACGGAACAGCACTGTGAAGACAACCTGGTGCCGGAGCCACGCTAGGCCCGAACCAGAGGACAGTCTAGCCAGAGTGAGGTACCCGAGAGTGAGGGTCGGAGGCAAGGCTAGAGAGAAAGAAGTAGAATTGGGGGCAGAGGAGCCATACCGGCTCACCCCACGGAAGTAACCCGGACACCGGAGTCCTAGTCTGCTGAGGAGCATTTAGCCCAAAAGAAGAACACCGGTCCGAGCAAGGAGACTTCAGTTTCCCCGATCACCTGTAGCCATAAACCAAACAAAGAGCCAGGACCTGCAGAAAATCCCCAGAGGTAGCGGCAATCCAGAGAAGGTTCTTACACGAGCTCAGATTACAGAGGAAGAGAAACGCGCAGGAGGCCAGGCCAGGTTTTATACAGGTCAGGGCTTCACCACAAGTAAGAGAAGGGACAAGGAGGCTTTACAAATCTCTTGCTGTGGTAATCCTGAAGTCCATCCCGACCACCTGGAGTTTACCCGAGACAGTGCCGATTTGTCATCACTAAAGCCACGGAAAACTACTACTCCCAGTGTGTGTGTCAGTCCTTACAGCCCTGGTCCTCTCCAGCACAGAGACTGTAATTATCTCCCGCCGAGCAGAGCCTCATCCCTGTGCCAACTCCTATCCCTACATCACTACCCTGGGGACCCCCTCCACGTACGGGGAGCTATACCATCAGGCTGCCCATCCAACATTCGCGGAGGTCTGCCGCAGCACTTGTGCCATGACCAGACTCCATAGGTGGCGTCACGACTTCTACAATCAAATCCCTGTAAATATTCCCCCCTATTTAAAGCGACCCCCAGGGCACGGTCCCAGGCAATGACCGCCTGTGACATCCCCAGTATCCAACTCCCGGGATCCAAGTATCCCAAGCCTTGGGGCGGGTCACAATTACTACTGCAAATTTTTTGGGTTAAGTCTCTAGCAGCTTTACACATCTAGAGGCCTAGTGAGATAGAAAGGAGAACGTCCGTCAACGGCAATTTTCAAGTCTTGCCACATATTCTTAGTGGGATTTAAGTGTAGACTGTGACTGGGCCATTCACGCACATGAATATGCTTTGAACTAAACCATTCTGATGTAGTTCTTCCAGTATATTTAGGGTCGGGGTCCTGTTAAACGGCTGCATGCCCCCGTGTTATATCTTTGCAATCTCTATCAAATTTTCCTTCTGAATTGTTTGTTCTGTATTTAGCTCAATCCATCTTCCCATCAACTCTGACTCGTTTGCCTGTCCCTGCAGAAGAAAAACATCCCCACACTATGACATTTTAAAAGAAAGAGAGCGGCACTCACTGGTTATTTCTTTGTGGACTTTATTCAATGTTGGTGTTACAGGGTGCAGGGAGGGAGGGGATGCAGGGTCAGACAACGGTTAACTGTGCACTGGACCCGTTGAAGCGCAACAGTTAGCGGTCATCTAACCCTGCACCCCCTCCCTCCTGTCATAGGGATCTTGTGCTTTGAGCTGAGCAACACCATGTATTTGCCATAGACCACAGCAGTGGGTGGTGTACAGACCCTTACTGTATGGACTGACTGGTGCCCGGATTCCTTCTACCTTCAATCATCCCCACACTATGATGATGCCACCACCATGTTTAACAGTGGGTATGGTGTTTTCAGGTTGATGTCCAGTATTAGTTTTCTA